>VOMN01122927.1:0-129171 GCA_014899125.1 Orchestia grillus
GTCCAATTCTCATCCGAACTATCACGCTGAAAAACATGCAAAAACCTAGGATTACTCGAGACACCATTCTCAATATAAAAACACACCCATACTACGTATTACTCAATGAAAGAAAAATTTCATCAGCTATGTAAAACCGGCCCGGAAATTAAGTAACGAATCAAATGAGAATTTAAAAAAAGTTTATACTTTTACTGCCTTACCACTCCAAAACCAGATTCCAATTTAGTTTTCACAACAAAGGTACATAAGCATGGAACTCAATGCCCTCGCCCATTCGTGAGGAAAACTCTCTAAGCGTTCAAGCGAATCTTGAATGTTACGTCTCATCAAGATATTGGTGGCGGTAATTAATCAAGGTATAGTACCATATCCAGACAGACCATTACGACACCATTCACATTGTACGTGAGTAAATTATACGTTCAAGTGTGTTATTGAATGCACAGTTTTTCATTGAAGAGTCATTGTGAAGATAATAAAAACTAACTATATCGTATCAATTCAATATATCCTATTTGTTCAGCTCGTATAAGTCAAGAATAGTGCATTAGATTATATATATACATATATATATATATAAACATGTATATATGTATAATTTAGAATACGGTTTTTTATGCGATGCCCTAGAAATCCCAGAGTTTAATCGGGCGCACAAGTAGTTATAGTTACAAATTTCCATTACAATCGTTCAAGAAATTCATGTCTGTAATTTCAATTCACGTAACTCTTGTGATAATAAATTATTTAAATACTGATATTAAGATCGGCGTTAATAAGTTATTCGTCGCACTAAATACAAACTTAACATGAGGCAGTGAACGGAGTTAATACACGAACATGATTGCATTGAACGCTGACTGAGTAAGCTGCTTGTTATCGCTTTCCATTCAAAGCTAATTTGTCTTTCCCTTCCGTGAAACAGTTTTTTTAAGTTATTACCAACACCTAATCAATATGATATTTTGCAATGTTCTCTTTAACATTCAAAACCATCTGAATTAGATTAATTATCATTTCTCCGAAACGGCACTATCAACTGCAAACATTTTCAACTAAGGGGGTAGGAGCGGCTGAAGTTTCTCAGGTTGTTTTTTGGCAGGCCAGAGAATTTATCTTCAACCTGTCCGGGGAAGCTGAAGTGTTTGACTCGCTAGATAAGCCTGTCTCCAAGTCAATAGGTCCTCGTGGGAATGTGAGCGTGAGGCAAAAATTTAGGCTTTCAAAATAAATTAATATTGAATCTAAAGCTGGGAAAACTAGGCTCCTAACCCTAAGTAAATGAAAGCTGGTCTTTTAATTCTTGTAGTTCTATTCGAAAAAGAGGGTATTCTAAAATTAGCTTTACGTGTTTTCAAGCTTTTAAGTTCCTTTTTTTGGGAGTGTACGTCTGTGTCACTGTGATGATGCTAAAATAAGTTCTATTTTCTACTGATTCTCGCTCTAAAAGCTCTAGAACTAGGCTAAATTGAAATTTTTATTCAACCGTTGGATTAAAGTCAACTGAAGACGGCCAAAAACCAATATTCCTCACTTCACGTCCAAAGAAGAATGGCCTCCATTTTTCCAGGTTTCTACTCTTTTGCTTCAGAATGTGGGCCGTGTATCCTGCCCCCGAAAGATAATGTTGCTCTTCCGTCAAACAAAATTTCAGAAACGCTGAAGTAAAATTAACTGAACACAAAATCGCACAAATTAGTAATATATGTACCTATGAAGGTCCTTTATTAAGCATCTCCTGTAAGATGTCGAAGGTGCAGGTTACTATACCGAGCAATTTATCAATTCAGTATTTACCTATGCCTGTTTTTTGCCATTTTTCGCCAAACTTTAAATGAAGGATTGTTATTGCTTGAACGAACGGAACTAACAACAACGCAACACTGATTAATTATTCCATTTCTTCTTGAGTTAATTATTGTCTTTTTCCTAAGGTGTTGAAGACTACCAGTTATAACTACGTTACGAACAACCACTTCGAAACTAATGTTAATCAAGTCTGACAGTTTTAAAAATTAAAGTGTATATTCAACATTTTTGACAGGCAATGAGAAGGTACCGAGATACGGAAACAGTGACGATTCAGAAGTATGTACATTTCAGGTTTATAGTTGACATAATCAGCACAAGCGGTATACCGATGTAAGGAAAAAAGATGATACAAGTAACTTTAGAGCATAATTTGGATGGATACAGTCAGTGACAGGGAAATAAATTTCTATCTAATCTGAGGTTTCTCACAAAAATAATAGACTCACAATGTCTTTAAACGCTTGAAAATTTCCTGATTTTAGAGCTAGCTACATGAAAACGAGTAATTTCTTTGCTAAGGGACGAGAGTAATGCAGATGCCAGTTTCACAAAGAACATTCGCACGAGAACCTTACACTTTGGCCATAAAATAAAGCGGGCGTATCGCAAGAAAATGATGAAGTACTGCAAAACGCACGTACGTCATTCGAGCGATGTGAAGCCTCCGAAAATTTGTACCGTGTTCTGCATTTAAAAACGAAAACTGTTGAAGGAGAAAAAAATGTGAATTATTACTCGCAGGTGTTTCAATCCAGTTAGATGCATGTACTGATCTTGTGGCGCTCCAAACCTGTATGCAATGGACGTCCCCCAGCCACGTATTCAAGAACTGATTTCAAAGGCATAAAAATATGTAACAGCATAGAGGCATCGGATAGGCAGACTCCATTCCTCTTCCATGCCCATGTCAGTTGTCGTAGAATAAGATGTAGAAACCATCACTTCTCATACTGCCACCTGTGAAGTCTAACTTACAATAGAGTGTGGGTAGAATTTTTGTTCGTTTCATGTTTTTTCAAAGGGGAAAAGTGTTATACAGGGATAAAATTTTCAGTTATCATCTAGATCTTACCGTTATCAATTAATTTCCCCCGTCTGACTGGAAAATGAAGTTGGATATTCAAAAAATTGACCCCAGAAAGAAGGGCACTGACCTCGCTTATTCTCTTTAAAAACGTCATTTGTACTTCACCGAACGCGAACACAATCAAAGGCTTCTCGTGTAAAATATTACAGACCTCAACGAATCAAATGGTTCATGTTTAGAATTTAAAATCTATCATTTTCAACGTTATTTATTTGAATTAAATTGAATTGCTTCCAGAAATTTTGACTCTGGGAAATGAAACTTTGATATCATAAGCGTCAGCTAAAGAGGGATAGTTAAGACCCTCTATTCATTCTGCGTTGGTATTACATGGTAAAATTTACGAAATATCTAAGGTCATGAAGACAAGTAATCTTTCCTTAGCCTCCTAGACAGGGCTGTTCAAAAACTCGTCGTCAATATTAGGGCTTTGAGCTATGTCTACTCGAAAATAAAGAAGCCAAAATTTTATTAACCCTATTAAATACCAAAAGTCTCCTACAGTTTTACATCATTGATTCATCAAATAATTCAAACCAGTTGTGTTCAAACCGTATCAAATTTTAAGGGAAGTTGAACTTTTCCAGAAACTTTTTCAATCTTTTAAATTCTAGCTACTGTTCAAATATAGGAGGCAACGTGACAAATAATGATCAAGTAATTAAGTAATGATGTTATGTCGAAGGTTCTCCGAACATCCGTTGCTATAATATCGAAATATTGTTCGTAGTTTGTTTCTAGCTGAAGACCTCCATCTGAAACAACAGGTTTAATGTAGATTTTAGATAATTCTAACGAATGCAATTTGCTTCAGGGTTTCGAAGCCCTTGTAATTGCAGATGCTGGTGCAACTATGTTGCTAGCCACACGCTCTCTGTTCTAATGGGGTCACATCGTCCAAGATTGAATGTGAACTAAAGCAATATAGTATCGTTTTCCTTCAAATATTGGATCCCGGGTGAAATCGTCGACGCTGCAAAGGACGGCATAAATTTCGAATAAATAATGAACTTCTCTTCTAGCTACGTCAGACGAGTAAATTAGCTAACCGCGCTACGTCTAACTGCTGTAGCCCGTGTACTGAAATGATGCAAGTCCTGTAATGTTTGAAGCGGGAGAACACCATCAAGTGACGCACTAAAATTGAATTATTGATATAATCCTATTATTAGGTATTATTTTTAGGATGTTCGGATAAATTATTGATTAATCAAAGCGTTGGAGAGTCTGGACATCAGGAACCAATAATTAAAATAAGGAACGCTGAAATATCGACCAGAAGCTTTTTTCACAGCGCAGGTGGTGGCCCGTGAGGGCGAGCTCGTGTCTCACCTATAACACACTAAATAAAAACACATAAATATTGAAAATACTTAATGGCAAGTCAGAAGTTTCCTTCATACTGTAGGTACGAGCCGATGATTTAATGTATGAATGGTCGTACAAGCTTTTCATATCTTAATGTTGTAAATATCACTCTGAATTAGAGGTGTCAGTCTGCATCACCGTGTTGGCATTGTAAAATTTCTTCCGGTGACATTTCATGTGAGTTATTCCTGAAGAGTTTCAAATGTACAAGCTCATTATTTCATGTTTTTTGCCTACGGTGTGGGGCGTTTGGTTCATCCAAAGTATTTGTTGAAATGATTCAATACTTCTGGGGAACCTCAGTCGAATCAAAAACCACAAAACAAGGGCAGGTAAAAACATACTAGTTTCAATTTAAAAGTTTTCTTTTTCTAGAGCTTTCGAGCTAGACACCGCTCATCTTCAGTAGACTGTAAAAGAGGATTTTAAATTGAAACTAGTATGTTTTTACCTGCCCTTGTTTTGTGGTTTTTGATTCAATACTGCATTGCTCTAATTAAAAAAACACCCATGATTGAAATAACTTCGTGTTGTAGGTCATGTTTCATTAATTTAGCTCCAGATATTTGTTCAGAGTTATAGAACCTTTTAATTGTTTTTGTTTCAAAAGAGCTGTCAATTTCAAATTAATTTGAATTCATATTTTCACATCATCCACAATTTCGAGTCCCTTTTATAGTTCCCACACACGTACTCAAATGGATCAAGTATATAATTGAGAGTTCGAACTTCTGAAGTATATTAAAAAATAACGTGCCACTTCGCGTAGGTGTTGTTCCTAAGATACTATAATCAATATCAGAAATCGATATGCTTCATTTCCTTGCCCGAAGTGTTGAGACAATCCGTTAAATATTGGCTAATGCAATTACGAGCTGATTATATTTGACAATTTCAATATTCTACATCTTTGATGAGCATTTGTTTTGTAGAGGCAGAATAACAGAAGCGAAGTAATGAGTAGGTGGACTAGACATTTTAACGCAAAATTTGTCCTGTTTTACGACTTCCGGTCGAGCCAACGAAAAGCTTCTAACTACAGCACATGCTACAGCTTGTTCTGTAGCTTTTTCTACAGCTTGTTAAAAAAAACTTGAAATTTTAATGCGGCGCGAGGAAAGTAAACTATCTCCATCTTTCTAAGCAAGCAAATGGATAGTACAAAAAACACAACAGAATTGTTTCCCTGTTGAAATACTTCAGGGAAGTTTGAAAAAATGTGCATAAGTAGAAAATATTATGAAATGATCGTGTACCAGTAACTCTAGATGTTGTTATCTATCATAAACTTTGTTTCGTGGTTAATCAATTTTCAGAGTGAAATCTTTGTACACTAGTACTTCATTAATGAAATGTCAATTAAACTCTACATAGATGAAGTAGTAATATGTAGTAAGGATAGCAGCGCTTCAGGGACTCAAGACAATCTCGTACCAAAAAAAGGAACTATTTAGTATGGACTTGAAAGAACGAGGAATCTATGCACAAGGTGAGTTACCACAGAAAATCCCCTGCGAATAGAAACAGCAAGTTAAGAAAAAAAATGAAGAAAAGATAAAAAAACAGCGAAGAAGACATGCAAATTGAAAGAAATAAAGTTGCCACGAAACATTAAAGTCCCGAAGGCCAAGCCAAAGCTGAGGTAACCTAACCAAACAACGTCCCTCAGGAAATGCCAGTCCCCAAATTATAAGATAGACAAACCTAACTATCCTAACCCTATTGCTTATGGCCTATCTTATGCCCATGAGGGTCCAATTTTACATAGTTGAACTAAAAGATCTAGGGGCAAATGATTCTGAGCAAATACTTGATGCAATATTTGATTCCGTTAATCTTATATGAAAGGTTTGTGCTATTTTTCTTTTTGGGCGTTTCAGGGGAAAAGAATTGATTGAACAGTTTTTTCGATCCTAGCCAGAATTTCGATCAAAATAAAGTTAAACCTCCACCACTAAATGGAAGATCATGTTACGCACGTGGCACTTCAATTCTTGAAACTTGTACCGAAGCTAGCTCAATGACAGAAACTTCTGATATGTTCCTTTCAGGGTGCTTGAATCGATGAAATTCAACCCACTTTGCAAACAAATACTTTTCATTTTACTCATGAAGTACTTCACAATCCAGAACAGTTTCTGGATACGGATCGAGTAGTTCCTGTATCACTCGATAAACTCTCCAGAAGCGATGAGAGCTTGTAATCCATCTGTGACCGACTACTGCCCATTGAAGAAATTGTTTAATGTAGTCTGGGAAACTGAATATCTTGTGAACATGTGCTTGTATTAACCAATTTTCCAAAGATAATAACCTGGGATTTGACTATCAGCCAGCAATTCGGACTACTTGAAATTACGTCTCTCTTTCTATTTGTATGAAAGAAAATTTGAAATTCGTTGAAATCGTACTTCCTTGGCGTCGGGCTTTAATTTGAAGAAAAAACTAATGCAAACCATCACTGCAGAATCACTGACCACATGAAAAAATTGTTCCTAGAAAACATTGTAAAGCATTTGAGCTCAAAAAATTTAATGAGATGTGGGAACTTGATTTCATTCAATAACACCGTGTAGCAAAACTTCATTTTTGACTGGTTCTTGGGTTAAAAATCATAATTCCTCATTTCTTTTTAACTAAGGAAAACAAAGAAAAATTGTAATGCTGAGACTTTGCTTTTAAGGTCAGGCCAAAGAATTTTTAAATTCAGCTTTCTTCAACATACTGCTAGCAGTAAATCTGACACGAATGAAATACGAAAGTAAAATTTCGTAGGAGTTTGGGAGATTTTAGACGCGGACAAAAGTCGGGTAACGTTTTGAAATTTTTGAAATGTAATTCGTATGACAGAAGTTGTAACTTCAAACCCAGTTTCAAACTTCATCTTAAGTGGAATACAGTCTAAATAAATAACTCCTGACAACGCTCTGCTTCCCCAAGTAATGCCAAACAGCTTATTTCGCAATAAAATAATTTCAAAGACAGCACACTCGATGAAGTTCGAAAAATTACTTCTTCTTTCTCTAGTTCTTTTGGATGACAACATTTACTTAAAAATTAGGGGTGAAATGACTAGTTCCATTACTAACCCTAAGTGGACCATTCTTACAAATTTCTTACACCTTATGCTATACAGTTTAAGGTGTTTCAAATTCTTATAGTCTCATTCAAAACTTTCTTAAACGTATACACAAGCTCCTAAATAACGACAAAATGTTGTTGTAGTACACTTTGCTCATTCCAAAAATACGTTCAGTCATTTTAGGATAAAATTGGAATAAGGACATCAAGGTCCGGACGAGGCGTCCAGCGTTGCTTAGTATTCTGGGGGCAACTCGCCGCCGGCCGCCCTGGGGACCGTTCCTGCTGCTAATGCCGACAAGTTGCACAGATTATCTACTCGATTGCCTGCCATCGCCAACCTAATGAAGAATTACCTAAAGCTCGCCAAAACTGCCCGATTTCTCGACGGGAAAACAGCTGGTAGAGCTAAGTGGATGCACTGACACTTGGTTATATTGTGTCGGAAGATTTTATTTGATCAATTCTATATTGTCTTGAGAAAAATCAAAATTTAATCCACCGCGTGCCGAAAATGAAAATTCAAAAGGTGTGGATTTCTCGTTATCATCGAGCGGTGGTGGCGGTATGTGTCAAGCTTGAAAGAACAGAAATTTGAATAATTCACAGAGCTGCACGACTGAACTCGCCTCAATTACCATCGGTGAGGTTAAAAATACCCCAGTGCTTATAGGGCTTAACTCTTGTTAAAGCAATTTTTACCGCCAAACTCAGCAAAAAATCAGTAAAATAGAAGACAACAGAAAGAACTTCCAGCCTTGCAGCTTGCAATGGAGATGATCTAATTGGTGACAGAATCTGTAATTTTAAGAAAAAAATATACGAGGATACTTGTAGAAGAGCTTGACATGCTCATCAGGCCTGAGAAGGACGAAATGGCCCTCCATTTCGTCCTTCTAGAAACCAATTCTCACCGAAAACGAAAATCGACCAATTCAAAAAATTTTCCAGTTGACCAAGCTCACTACAATGTCAGAGGGCAGGTGATGGCTGAGGTGCCCACAGTCTTGAAGTGCATTAATTAACGAGGACACGCGCTGCGTCGCTTCTCGCAACATGGCGTGGTTAGTGGGAATTAAGTATTACTTCCTAAATCCTTGAATGGCAAAATAACAGAAAACTTCATTCCGATGGAACTTTACTTCTATACTATGCATGTATTATGTTTATTTCTAGAATAACACTGAGGGAAACTAAATTTGAAAATTCATTGGCCAGACTACAAAAGAAAAGCTCTAGCATAAATTATTTATAAGTTGGCCTCGTTACAACGCAATGGGAGATTGCGGTCTTTGCCAAGGAAAGAGACAGAAATGGTACAGAGCGAAATCGGTGTAACTGTCAGAGGAGCAAGAAGAAAGTACTCCATGTGAATATGTACTAGCATTAACTAAATTCCCAAAAATAATAATCTGCAATTTGACTATCATGCAGCAATTCAGATTACTGAAAATTAATTTTCTTTTTTATTCGTGCCTTGAAAGCACAATCGAAAGTGCAAAAAATTGGAATCACTAGGGTAAGCTGAGCGTTATCAGGAGTTATTTTTTACAGTTCAGACGCCTCACATGAAACCGAGCGCATTGCTCTGAGCGGCGTGCGGGCGGCGCACGACAGACCGAGAACATGTGCGCTCGCGGGACGTGGGAGATCCGAGAATGAACAGGCACCTTTGATTCCTCGAAACAAGATTGGGCATTTCAAAACAAGTCACACTGGTGTGCCGCCTCTTCGGAATGGGAATCGGGATCGTCGGGCTAAGTCTGGATCGAACCCAAGACCATCTAAATAAGAGGCAAGCACGCTATCGCGTGTGCTACCGAGCCCACATTCACATGAACCCTTGCCTAAACCAATTTTTTCTTCATCCTGTCGAATAATTGCTAAATTAATTCATCGATATACTCGGGAGCAAAAAATTAAAGATCATTTTAGATACCCTAGCGAAAAAGTTAGACCGGTTGTGAAAAAACCATGCTTGATTTTACAGGGTAGAAGTTTTAACCAGCTTTGGATGAAATACGGCGAATTTTCTCGGGAGAATAATAATAAAAAATATTCAGAGCAGAAATATGCCTGACAATGGCTTGCATACATTTCATACAGTATTTTAATAGTCTCCGGTTTCTGCAAGCTTAATTAGCTTGTGTTATCGTCACAATTTTTTGTAGGCATTTAAAATAGCCAGAAATTTGCAATTTTAGAGGTTTCAGAAATTTTAGCATTAGGGTATAACCACAACACTTTAAATCAGTTGTTCAAGGTATACGAAATTTCAGCCAATACTGTAGTTTCTCATTGAATTTTCGGTCACGGTTTGAATTTCAGAAGTTCTCAATCAATTTCGAGAACGGTTTTCCAAATTAAAATTTCACTGTACAATTCGAAATTCCATTTACTAGATGAGGCATCGCGCCGATGTAAAAAGACGTCAGACGTGAACACTTGCAGACTCTAAATTACAGCGAATCAGAGTCCATAAATTCCAACCGCGCTCTATAAACGCCTAATAAATCTAAAAACGCAAGATTCCCCATCGGACTTTCTGCAACGACAAAAGCAGTACTGGCCAAAATGCACAGAAAACGAACTGTTCAATCTCAACTGAATGCCGTGGCAAGTACTTCAGATCAATAGGTGCTTCTACTCCGAAATATTAGAAGAGATATGATCAGCTAGAAAACACGCGTGAATTCAATGGAACACATCTGCTCTACGGAACATATATCTGTCTTGCTTCAGTTTAGTTCTTCAGAGTTATGCAAGTCGCATAAATATAGAACACGAATGTTTTGATTCCTACGAACAAAATAATAAATATTCATTTTTTAGCTCGAATAGTAGACAAGACATGTACAGTGAAACTTTTCCTTATACTTTATTAATTTCCGATTTTCCATCAGGCAAGCGAGCAGAGTTGTAGAGGGCAAGCGAGCAGAGTTGCGGAGGGCAAGCGAGCAGAGTTACGGAGGGCAAGCGAGCAGAGTTGTGGAGGGAAAGCGAGCAGAGTTACGGAGGGCAAGCGAGCAGAGTTGTGGAGGGAAAGCGAGCAGAGTTGCGGAGGGCTCTCTGGTGCAAAACCCGCCCTAGACTCTGCAAAAAATAGGTAACGTTTTTATGCGGAACAGTGGCAGCGAACACTGCGGTCACTGCCGTGCAATTAGCTACCGAATGGCGGAAGCAAACGTTTGAACTGAAGACTTTGCGGATGTGACAAAATATTTTTACAGTTCAGTTGTCTGTGCGTTAGAGTAATTTTAAAGTGGAATTACGGGGTGTTCCAAGTATTCACTCATGCTCTTGTCCACTGGAATTGCCTTAAATGACAGTGCATTGCGCGTCTCTTACTGCAAGAGCTCGCATGCCTTATTCCTCTGCGGAGTACGACTTTTGAAAACGAACGGGAAGAATAACATCGACTTCGATGAACACCTGAACCGACTATGCGCAGAAGAATCCGATAAACTTTTGAGGACTGATAGACTACCTCACTTTGGATTTGTATGCGAGTTCTTTCTTTTTGGGCCGTCAAAACTCCAGCTCATATGACGAGATCTACATCAGAGATACCGAGCGACACAACACTTCCTTCGAAATGCTTCCGTTCGTTGGTTTTCCTTCTTCCCTAATAAGTGGAGCCGAATATGTGAAGCAAGCGTTGAATGCATGGTCTAGTATGGATGGAAGCCAGAAAAGAGTGTTCACACTGTCGAAACGTCTATTATTTTACCAATTTATGATAGCCAAGCAGTCGTGTTTATTTATGACACCATGAATTGAGCCGACTCATTTTCAAATGCCAGTCTCTGTAATTATCAGGTACTGAATTCATTACAGGTATCAGCCAATCACGGTACAATTTAAATTCATGAATGGGGGACGTTTGCTTCTATTATCTTGTATCGAGAAAAAATTTAAAACGGATGTATGGACTATGATCAGGAATTACAAAAAAGTGTACGAATGACGTTATAAAAGATTTTCTAGATGAGCTAAGAGACTTGCACTCATTCATCTGACCATAATGACTCGCTCGGAAAGTGGCTACTGCTTTTCCGATGCAGATGTTATGTGTTCATGATGAACACAGCCGCAATAAGCATGGAAAAGCGTCATCATTTGATTGGACGAGTCCCACAATTAAGTGCAACCTACTTCACGATCTGAGGTATCGATTGCGAATAAATTACAACGTCAGTCAGTTTTACAAAATGATCCGTTGTTTTCCAAGATGAGAATAATTTGGGCTACTTAAATCTAAAGGCACTTCATGGGTATGCGGAATCGTGCTCACGACTATTTTTTATGTTTCTCTGTTTGCATCACAGACTCTAATGCTACAGAATAAGAGCCCAGCAAATAATGAAATTTTTTACTGAGCATTTAAAAGCCGACAGAAAGGTTCCCAAAACTGGCTCTGTCAATTAAAGCAATTTTGATAACATATATGAGACATAACCAAAATAATGAGAGACCACGTTGAGATTTATGATGCAATACTATCGCCCGTGCTTCATAAACAGAAGCCATTGTTGAGAAAGTAAGAATTGCACGTTAGCTACCATATTTCCTAGCCCAGAAGCACTACATTTTTTACCATAAAATTTTTCTAAGCAACGGAAGCGAATATTTCCTGAAGAGTTATCGTCTTTTCTCCACAGCACACATTGGTGACCCTTGGATGATGAATTTTTCACATCCTATCAATACGGAAAACACCCAAATATCGCATCCACGAACTAAATTGGAGCTCAGCATGAGACTCAATCACGGGATCAGATTGTGGCCTGTTGTTGCTGTTTGTGAGTCTCGCTGTAACTGTTTGCGTTCACCAACAGAAAGGAAGCCCGTCTGTTTGGAGCCGAGCCATGTGCTGCCGCGAGCCGCCGTCTTGATTAATGATCTTTAGCTTATTGAGAAATACCATTGTTAGAGCCATAATCTCGACCTAGGCTAGCTACAGCAGATGCTCCTTCGAATTTAGCATTTACTTCACCTAGTCGTGTACATGTTTATTTAAGAAATACCGTTGTCTAAACTATAATTCTAACCTGTAGAGTAGATTTTTCTCCAAACTCAACACTTTAACTTGTGAATTCATGTCAGGATATTCAAGTATTAGTAAAGTTTCGTTCCTACAGAGCAAAAAATTCTATCGAACTAGGTGTTTACAGTCATGAATTTTTCTGGGACACTTCCATTAAAACTATAATTTACACTTGTAATAAAGGTTATATCGATGGCGCATGGCATTTTTTTTAAATGAAGTGCACAGCATTCTCGTGTTGAAATTAAACTACCAATTGCAAGCATACGAACACATCAGCACCGTGGTTTTCGAATTATTCAAGTTCCACGTCCGACGCTTGTAGCCTTGTAGAAGGAAAATTCGCATGAGCGTTACAACATTAAACGAAAGCAAAATATAATAGCGACAAACTCGGTGACCTTCACAGGCGTGCTTACAATGTACTGATAGAACACTGGCAAATTTTGAGGATAACTCCTACCGTTTTAATATTTTTAGAATCAATAATCGGGTGCTTGTTCATAAAATTCATACACTGAATTTATTACAATGTACTGATAGAACAGTAGAGGATAACTCCTACCGCTTTAATATTTTCAGAATCAGCAATTGGTTGCATGTTTATAAAATTCATACGCTGAAACTTCTCGTTCAAAGTTTCCGAGCACTTCGATGAAAAGAGACCCACTGCTACATGTTGTGCCAGGGCTCCGCCCGTTGGACCCAGTCTAGCTTGTTGGCCTGGGTATTGCGATCTTTGCTTTGGCTCACCCACGTATTCTCATCAACTGTTTCGTAAATTTGGCGATAGCGCAGCGAAAAAGTTAGATTGAGGAATGGAAACTACGAAACTTCGACCAGGCGTATTTCTAGCTTTCCGCTCCGGTACGATTACCAGTTGACAAAATTGCAACGCACATGTTTACTAAATATATATGTAATAAGTTTATTATCTAAATAACTTGAGTCCTATTGCAGAGTTTCCCAAAATCTTGTGTTTAACACGTTGACTCCGATTCTCCACACTGGTAAAATTACATACCGGCAAACATCTCTACTGTGATTTTAAAAATGAATGATTTTGGTTTCACAAATTTGGTTACTCTATTAATTTTTTTTCTAATCAGAGCTAGCTTATTCGATTGATGAACACAAATTTGAAGAAAACTCGAAAATTTGTATTTATACATGGTAGTGCTTTGGTTACATTAAGTTAGGTTAGATGATCGCGTGTACCATATATGACCCACTTCGGAGTCAACGTGTTAATGAAGTCCCGGACCGATTGTATCGCTGGAGGTATGGTCAGAAATCACCCATATTTTCTGATTCGTATCGGTGATGCCGATCTTGAGCTCCCAACAGTTCAAAAATGGGTTTTGTGTTATTCAATGAATTACGTCACACAAGGTGGGACCATTTAAATAACGATGGCTCGACTAAGTTATTGTAAAAGCTGAATAAGCTAAGAAAGAGAGAGACAGATTTTTCCTGAAGTTTTGATGTGGTATCGATAATACAGTCTCGAATATACCTCCAAGTTCGGATGTAGTCCCAGAAATATCCTTTATAAATAACCATCTCTAGCGTATTTAAAGCATTGGAAAATGTGCGAATGCCGTTCTCAGCACCCGATTTTCTATTCCAAGAAATCGGAACTTGGTGTTCTACTTCTCGCGAATAAAACCTAACTGCAGCGAGCCTCTGAAGAGGACCAGACTTTTAGATCCTCGGCACTCAGTTGGGACAAATTTAATTTCCACATACAATATCAAAACCCAATCATTCAACAAAAGGCTCCTCAGTGGAACTCTGAGAATTTCACGAAATAAATTCTCCATGAAACGTGATAACATCGGAAAAAGGATCAGTGCTTAAAATGATATCATACCGCTTTAGAGACAGAAATTGACTCTCGAGTGAATTAGATTAGATTCGTTAAACCAACGTGCCAATACGCACAACAGATATGAATAATTTGAACGTAATTTGGAACACGTCATTATGAACAGTCTTTATATAGCAAGAGCCAGGTACGAACTTGAAAATGTCAATGCATCAGATTAATTTACATTTCGTACTTTAAAACACGACTATTTTAACATTTTTGTTTGTATTAGGAAACAAGCGCTATAGTTCGCAGTGAAAGTGACATTCGTAATACAACATTAGGTCATAACGCGAGTAAAAATTCTAATTTATCCAGCGCGGTGCCATATAAAGGGCACTACGAATACCAACTTACCGACTCCTGCGATGTGAATTTTCTTCATCCACGGGTATATCACAGGCTGTCCATTGGCGTCTAGCTCTGTGATGTTCTCTTCAGAGGGCGACCCTTCCATGAGATGATTATTCATCATGCCACCAGTGGACCCAATATTAGGGTCCGGAGAACCAACGGGTGAACGTTGGTTCATATTATTATGTTGCTGTATGGGACTGGGACACTGGGCAATTTGGGGACTCATGTGAGCGCCCATACTCTGGTGCTGGGGCATGATGCAGGGCTGCTGGTAGTACCCACTGTGTCCGTATTGCATGGTTTCTCGAGCATACGGCATCACTTGCCCTTGCGGGAGTGGGTAATGCCCATAATGAGTGCTCGCATTGTAATAATCTGTATTCGCAGGCATGTACGAATTTTGATATGAATCCTCCGGGGGTGGAAACTTTGGATCCACGTACGCCCCGGGATTCATGATATATGAGCCTGAACTCATGATTGTTAGAACCTTCAGCTTTTCTGGTAGAAATAGTCATTCACTTCACTGTCTGTACACACGAAAAATACCCTGGGGCAGCCGGACGTATTTCTGAGTCGCATCAGCGCGGACTGACAACTGAGACTGTAGAGTTTCTCACGTCACCATGATTAATGGGTGGAGCATGAAGAACAGCACTTCTATTGGTAGGAGGATCAAGAGCTCCAGCACAACACCACTACCGATATTCAACTTGAATCATCGGGGAGTCTGCAAAGTACGTTGTTATCGCACAACTAGAGAGATCTCAGATGCAAATACCGAAACGGCTTAGGTTGCCAACTTTACGAATGCGCGTAGACGTATAAAAGACTTCAAACACTGGGACTAGTATCGTCGCACCGACTAACTGACGAACGAACAAAACTGATCTATGTTCTATGTTCACGTGTGCTTCGGTCCACAGCTAGACAATGATTGGCGTTGATTTACAGCTTGGAGACCAGGACCCAAGTGTGAGAGTGGAGGCGGCGCATTGGTCTGCGCAGCTCCAGGCGAAGAATTTCGGTGCCCCTCCCGCCTGCCCCCTTAACGTACGAACGACAGCCCTTCTCGCGCTGCCATTGGCCAGAAGCTCCTCCTCAGCCCCCTGCACTAGCACTAGTCGCATGTGGGCAGTCATTGAATTTACACCATTTGGTCAATAGTAAACTCTTGGTCAGTCTTGAATTTCATCTCCATCGGCCAGCTTTCAAACGAACATTCCGATTCGGACGTTGCGTAAATTCGAGATACAGGTGATGAAAATGCGAAATTTTTGGCCGAAAGAAAACATGGAATTCGAAGTCGTGGTTGTCTGTAAGAGCGTTGAGATCCTAGATTAAGGACGAAGAAGAAGCGAGCGTTTCTTCCCCTGCAAGATTCCCCAAGGAACACTTCAGGAACTTGGAATCTCTTGGCCAGCGCCACTGGAATTGAATTAGCAGCTAGATCTATTATGATGAAAAAATCAGGTCACAGGACTGTGAAAAACTTGATCGAGTCAGTAGCGAGAGACTATTTTAGCAATATTCATCGAAATCACGACACAACGTGTGATGTATTGTATAACTTACGGGCGTTTATTTCAATAATTTATTCAACTAACTTTCATGTATATATTCGAAGTGAAGTTGTTGTTCGATTAGAGAGAAGCGAGTATTTGAAGTCCATCGAAATTGCACGAATTAATTTTTACCTGAATTCATGTACTGAGCAGAGTGTTTTTATGTAAGGATTTCAAATGTTAGGCTATTTTTCATAATCATGTTGTTTTTAATGTTAAAAGATATCAATGGCGATTTTTACGACAGCTACTGTAGGTTACAGGAAGTTTCAGGTTCGTCGACAAACACAATGTAAGAAAATTACATTTTTGTCTTATTGATGGGTCAAAACGGCAATTTCGTTTGCGTGTGCAGTTCAGCAAAATGAACAAAATTAATGCTACAACTTTGCTGCGGCAGTTGGGTTAACGAAGCTTCAAATTTGCCTCTCTTCTATACAACACTAGTGCAGAAGGTAATACAAGAATTTTAGGAATACAAAGTTGCGGCGGAAAATGTGCATTTTCGATTGGCTTGCAATGGAAGGAGTTAGAAAATAACACTGCATTGTCAGAAGCAAAATATATGTAACAAAGTGCAGCTCATGTCAGTTGGACCTCTCTGGTATAATTAGGAGTTATCTTACAAAGTTTCTTATCTGAGTTACTTGGATTAGGGCGGGGTTAAAACTCAACAAAAATGTCTTCTTGAATTTCTGACAAATTCAGTCGCTTTGATAAGTATCTTCTGAGGGTTAATTTCTGTTTTATGAATTAGCAGTAGAGCTATTCAACCGCCTTGTCGATGAATTCATAAATTATTTATTAAAAAATTTTCAGAGGCAAAAATGATTGATAATTTTAGATGCTTTGCTCAAGAAGTTAGACTGGGTTGCATCTTTCATTATACCTCATGTAATTTAATTTACATTATTCGTAGAACCTGATGTAATTCCCACTATTCATGGAAGAAACCAATTTTCTGAACAGCGTTCTTCATTTTTAAGTTTGAAAACAAACTATGCTGTCGTCATCTTAAGCTAATTCTATGCATGAGATACTATCCAAACGTACTTTCAACTTATGACTGCACATTTAATTCAATTTCATTCCTAAAATAGTGGCAGTTCGATTCGTGTGCATGATAAACGCACTTATCCACCTGTGAAAACAAAGCAATGCCTAAAAAATTCTGAAAATCATAAACTGTAAATTACTGTGCCTTTCGCTCAAAATAGTTGAAGCCGTATCTCGAAAGCTATAAATTTTGTAATGGCGACGTCAAAATAATTCATCCATGTCCTTTTGCAGGAATAAAGAGCTGAAATTTATAGTACAATAAAATAAGCGTCATGTGTTATAAAACTTGAGTAGTAGAAAATACGAGCTGTTTTTCAGCCACTTAAGCTGACTGCTTTAAAGGGTCCTCAGTTTGTAAAAATGGCATTTAAATTTTAAATAAATTTCAACTATACTTGTCCGATGAAATGCATTTAGTGTGAAGATAAGTGTGTAAAATAGCATTTCTATTTTACATTGTTAATTTACCGAAATAATTTACAGCATCTAAATAACGTATTCTTAAATTAGGTACTTCATGACTGTAAAATTAACTTTTTCCATCTGGTTATTTTTGTTTCAAACTAAGACCAGTTTTCTAAAACCTATTCCCGAAATATTCCTTTTTTTAATACGTTAAGAATTCAAATATGGCGACGGAATTTTTACATCAGGTAAATGAAATGTTACTCATTTGATTGAGAAAAGCATTCATTGATTGTATTCATCTGCAGAGCTGCACCGAATAAAATCGATGAATGTTGATGTTTCGCTATTCATAACGTTAATAGAATGTATTAAAATTTCATTATGGAAGTAGAAATATAGCGTACTTATAATTTTGCAAGTCCTTGATGAAATTGACTTAATTTTTTAATTATTCTTGGACGAAGTCCAATAATTTTAACCAATGAATTTTTTTCAGCAGATGTGGTTTTGCTACCTAAAATTTCTGACTATATGTTTACGGAAGAACTCTAACTAACCCTCAAAATTCCTACTTTACGATGTAAGTATTTTTTCTGACGCCAATTATTATAATTAAACCAGCACTAATACAGGGTGATAAAGATAGATGAGAACATTTGAGAAACACTATAAAAATTGAAAAAGGATAGCAAATAACATTTTACTGACAGCATTCAAACCACTACAACTTGAACTGTGAGAGATAATAATTCAAATTACCAATGTTTGTTAAAACATTTGTAAAAACAAAATAATAATAAGGATTAATTTCGAAAGTTCCCGTTTTTCTGTGTCATCCAGCCGGTACTTATGGGACCGAATAATTTTACGGGACCGTATAATTATTATTTCTCTAAATTGAGGATTTTTCCTTTTCCATTCTCAGATAGCAATTTCTTCCACATAGCCTGAAACATTTCTGAAAATAATTGTTATATTACTTGGCTTCAGAATGTACTATATGCAATAAACCTTTTGTGTATCGCTTTGACTATTTGGTACTCTATGTAAACAGAAGTCGTGCCTACGATCGTCTACAGAGACTACTTTAGATCATGTTTCAAGTAATTGAAGCTAACAAAAACCATAAAAATATTGAGAATCTTAATTTACGATTTCAGTTATATTTAGAAAATTATGTTGCAACTGTGCTGTAAATTATATTTTCATCCATATATGGATATCACTTCAAGAAAAATAAATTAATTAGTAATAACAGGATTCACTATGAACGGTTACTTTGCTTCATATTTAAGATTACCAAAACGATTAGAAAAAATTTCCTCTGCAAATAAAGTTGCCTTGTGAATAAATATTTTATCAGAGCCTCGAAACCACCGAGATGAATTTTAAGAATTTAAAATTTACAATATTGTCTCTTCGAGGAAGTTATAGCGACTTTCAGTAAACTGTTAGAATACTTATTTTCTTTTTGAAAGTTTAGTACTTTAGGAATAGTTAATTTCTAATAACTCCTTCAATATGTATTTAATGACTCTCAAATCATACGAGCAAGAAAATTTTCACCATTATAGTTTTGGAGCTCAATATGACTACGTATCTTTTTAATAAGAATAGATAGCCTATGGAACGATCAATTTCGGCCCCTTTGTGACTCCGCTTTTCATTTTACTTGGAGCGACGTCCCTCATCCGTACGTAGGCAACAGAATAATTCTGCTTGGGATAATTCAGTCAAACAACCAAAAAAGTATTAAGAATTTTAATTTAACGAACAAACCTTCCCAACATTTTTTTTTTGCCTCTCGGTTTGGAAGTTTCGGCGAACATAATTAACTAAATTATATTCATTTCTTCTGAAGAAAATGCTATCGAATACAAAGGCTACAGTGTCATGTTAAACATCAGGCAATATTTCAGATATATTCGGGCGTCAGATTTCTTTGAAAATTCTAGTAAGCTTTAGTATTTTTCAAGTATATTGTTTTACAAATGCTGAAGCTGAAGAGCTTCACGCTATAATCGCAGCTTGTGATTTTTTCGACATTCATAACAACAAATTTGTTGAGGCTTCAGTACAGAAAAAATCATTAAAGTAGCTAAACGTGCTTGATAATCTTTCGATAATGTTCATACTTGTACAAAAATCGGTTAGTTTTTATTGTGTATTCCTACGGCGTCTGCGTCAATACTCACATTTTTCTGCAGTTCTTCCGATTTCATGTTACACCCAGTATTACCAAACCAACTATACTATAGCATTATTGCTATTCACTTGACAATACTTCCCGTTTTACCAATGACAGATGAATCAATTTTGAAATATTAATCGTTGCAGATTCATAGTACACTCGCTGGAGAGCTATTTCTCTCGTAGCTAGAGAAGGAATTTAGTCACCTTGAATTTTGGCCACCAGCTCATGATCTCAAGACGGCCGTGAGTAGGACAAATATCGCGCCGCGATTCAGGCCCACCAGAGATCCCTGATATTAAGAGGCGCACGGACTCCCAAGAATTTCTCGCCCGCTCTGACGGGCCGCCGACGACCGATCACCGCCGACGGTCTCCGTCTTTCGCCGACCACTTTTTGTCGCTGATTCTAAACAAGCCAAATTTGTCCAAGTCTAAACCGATTTTCTGCTCCTGATTTTTAAGTTTCGAGTCCACAAGTGGTTGCTCGAAACAAGACTTCAGTCGCTGGGAAACGTAGCTGTGGCGTCCGTCTTTGTCGCGGCAACATGCATTGGAGCCGAACGGCTTCTTGAGAGAAGGTTTGCTCGAGCAGATTCCTATTTCCAGAAACAATTTTAACCTCAGTGTATTCCTGTGTATTCTTCGGAATTATATAGAGAAAGAGCCCTACTTTCAGATATTGATATATTAACGTATTAATTAATAGCTGAAAATGCCATGTTATGTAGAGATGATTATGTGCGAAATCTTCGTGAAACTTATTATGCAGAAGTTGCTTCTTCCGATTGTGAAGGAAAAAATTATTTTATGTACTTCTTACCTTTCAGTGCCCTTAAAAAAATCTAAAGACTTCTTTTTCACTTCACGTCTTAACGGAACGACATTTGTAGGAAAACATTCAGTGCACTAGCCCTAGTGTTAACCTCAAACTTGTTTTTTCATGCTTCAAAAGTAGTTCGAAATATTTCGCACATTTCAGGCTTACTGTACGCTCAAGTCAACGCATATAGTTCAACAGAATATGCTGTCATTGCATATTCTTTCTCACAACTCTGAATGAAATTATGCCCCTGAATATTTTTTCGGGAGAATTTATAGTCAATATTCTCGCTGCAATAATAACTTCATTCTTCTGCAGTCTTAAATATAGATTTTGGGTGAAGAAAAAAAGAGACACTTTTGAAAAGCTGAGTAATACCGAGCCACATGCAGCACAAAATTTTCAGATGACCGATAAGCGTTTTTCAACAGGGCTGCTGTGTTGATATCGTGTGATTAGGATGCATGAATAAATGAGGCTTTGTTTTGTGGGCAGCGTAACTAGTTTAAAATGATGAATGTTTTCTAGAAGGACGATTATCTATGTAGTTGATCTAACAGAATTAATCCCCCTCTAGTCGTGATTTAGATAAGTTACTTAGCTGTGTGGGGAATCGCGTGCCCCAACGAGTGTAGCGTGCTACAGAGAATTTTTAGTTCGCAATAACTACATTGTTTTTCAATATCTGGTTGATAAAAAAAATTATTAGCACATTAATCGAAAAATAAATGTATACGAGACTCAAAAGTTAATTATTAATCGATGTTACATATTATAAGACATTATGCAGTTGTTCAACACAATTCTGTTATCTTTGTTTTTATAACATACAATATGTTCCATTAATCTTGGTTGTAGGTACCAGTTTAGAATATGAAATTTCAATTTTTTCCCAGTTCACCGAAGGCCTAATTCAGCTCTTTTGCAGACTAAACTGAAAAATAATTCCAATTTATTTTATTTTACTCCTTGTTTAGAAAGACTTTATTATGCATGAACGTTAAAATATTTTAAAACAATGGCATGCCGTGATATTTAGACTCTTTTTAATATGAATGAGTGCTTGTACTCTTTTGTCGTATATACGCAGTTTGTCTCATTTGAATGCAAACCTCACTTTAGAATAAATATGAATACTTCGCTTGATATTATGCCACAGGGATTGACAAACGGTATAATGAATACAGCACACTGGTATATTTTTAGACTAAATGCACACCTGATTCTTACATAAGAGAATCAGTGTAGAGATAGAAGAGGTGCTTCATGAAATCAAGATGTTAGGAGCCCGTACATGCCTACATCACAATACAGGCTGTTTATTTAATATGAGAACACATATATACAGGGTGTCCATTTAACAGATGAAATGAATTAACGAGACTGAGTGAGCCAGAATCGGCTTAAATATTATGTGCGAATTCTATACATTCTAAGTGAGATATACATCTTCTGAGACACCGCGTATATATGGGTCCCGATATTGAAAAAAAATTGTCTCTGTGATATGGGCACATACGGGCTCGTAAAATCTTGATTTCATAGAGTGCCTCTTTTATCTTTGCCGTAATTTTCTTGGGTATAATATGAACGAATCAAAAATAATACTCTTATGTTGATTTATAAATGACTCGATGCTTTTTTGCTACATGTGCTTGGAAATGCTAGCATGCTATGTAAATTGCACCTGTGTACGAAAGTAGAAGACAGTAACTCAGTAACTAAATATATATATATTTTTTTTTGAGTGATTCTGTTGCAGAAATTGAGTGATTGAATTTAGGCTCGTTACTAAATATAATAAACGTGGAATGTTAAGTGTACAAGTACCTGATTACTCTCTAAAATATAATCGATCATCTGGGTATCAGCTCCTGGATTAGTGTTAATTGTTAGAGGCAAACATTAGTGCCCGATTGATAATTAAGATATTTTACAACAATTCGCCAGAATAAAAATCATACAGACATCAACTCCGTATTAGGATTGCATGTTTGGAGTAAACATTTGTTGCTGAGTCGTGTTTAATATATTAAAATTCTATTTTCATGATGATATCATTTCATGAAGTGGGATTGACTGCTTGAGGTAAACATCACTGCCAAATATATGATCAAGATAGAAAAATGTCGGTCTTAGCTTTATTTATTTGCAATGATGTTTCTAAAAATATAAATTCGATTACGCAGCCCTTAACATCTTTCTTATTACCAGAAACTTCGAGGTTGTATACCTGTTTTATCTTGAGGAATTTTTTGGAGTAAAAAATAAAAAGACCTAGGATTAAAATTACATCTAGTTCACATCCATTCAAAAAATTGAGTCAATTATATCTCTTTATCAGTACTGAGCACTTGCAGCTGCAAATGATACATTGGATAACATTTTTTCATCGTATGTTGTACTTTATTGAATTCCCGCTATCGGGAGGAAAGCCCGAAGCATCAAAGAGTGAAGTATAAGCAGTAGTTTATACTTCACTCACTGATGTTTTGAACGGAAACGAACAATAAGTTTTTGAAGTTCAGGATGTTTTCAAGGAGATTCAATTGTGAATATTAAACTAACAACTGCAATTAAGAATGACATATAATTTTTTTTTTCATACTTGTTAAGAAATTTCAATCATTTTCTCGGATTTAAACATAGTGGAAATTTTGTTTACAGAATAATAGAATACTGTAGACAATTTTATAGTATATGTGAAAAATGTTTTTTCATAAAGCAGGTAGGTAATATTTAAGTTATGTAATTGTGATGTAATTATCGAAGTCTTTCATATATATGCCTCCGTACCTGACGTACAAATAAAAATACCATGCTCATGCTTTACCTTTTTTCCTTGATTTAGTTAGAGAAGAAAAAGTTGATAAAAACTAAAGTACTGCATACCTGTGCAGTCTAAGGTTCAAACCTAGGAGCCACAGAAAATTGTAAAACAACTCAAGTCGTAACGTTCATTTATTGTCATTACTGGTTGAATAAGACTACAACATTTACGATGTAAGTTTATCCTCCTAACGTATTACCCCGAGAAGGCCGGTGTTGCATTCACACGGTCGGTGTTACCGACTGTGACCGTGTGAATGCAGCATCCACGTCCACGAGATATCTCGGGATAATACGTTAAGAGGTTAAGTCTCACGAGATGAGTCTCAGTCTCACGAGATGAGTCTCAGTCTCACGAGATGAGTCTCAGTCTCACGAGATGAGTCTTAGTCTTAGAAAACGGAACAGTTTTTAATAATCTGTTTATACGGTTATATCAATCTCGTGGAAATCTGTCTCGTCTATGAAGTCACTTTATAGAATATTTTATGAATCTATTTTGAATGAAATGTAGTTGTAGCATTCTCATTACAATCGAATGATGTATCAGCTAGAAAAGTGTTTTCCACAAAGGAGCAGTAACGAAGTGATAATTATGCTTCTCCACCTTAATAGCTGTTTCTCATGATTATGATAATTCTGAAACATTGAAAAAGTGCTGCACTCTTTTTCCATTTGTTATCGAATAATATACAAAATCATAATACCGCATATCGTTTCACGAATTAACTAACAATTTGAAGAAGATCTAACGACCGTAAAGGCATTATCGTGCTTTACAAAAAAAAACACATTATTAAATTTATATCCACTTCTTTTCGATATCGTTTGGGTTGGTATGATATTAGGTCGAAGTCATTTAAATCAATTGTTCGTTAAAAATTCGTCCAAACCAACAATTTTAATTCAAGTTAATTTTTATTTTTGGAATATTGAATCGCCTATGCAAAACGAACAGCGACCGGGCTATAATTAAACTGTAACGACGAAAATATCACATACTTTGTATAAAATTGTGATACCATGGAACGTATTTCATCCCTATTACCAGAGAGTAGTTTTTATTTGGATAAATACATTTTTATAAAAGGAAAGTGAGGCTCTCCGGTTCAATCATTCCAGAAGTGAAGATATCGATTGCTCCGATGCATTCATTATCAATTCATATCACATCTATAAAATGTTCTTACTTCATACTTCAGAGATAAAATCCACAATCAAGCTAACGAACGCAAGCAATTTGCAATACTCGACCACAACAGACGCATCTTTAAATTTAAAATTGGTCTAAGAAAAAGGTTTTAGACGCAGCATTCTTGACATTTGTCTTACCTTCGCTAGAATTTGCGACAATTGATCGAATTTGCGAAATTTCGATAGAATTCTCTTTTTGAGCCCGAAGAATGCTAAGAATTTTCCAATGGTTGGACTTGCCAAAAACCTTCAAATGCCAGTTTTGCCATTCGCATGTCATAGTTTTGCACGGTTTCAAGCAAATCTACTATAACGTGTTACAGATCAACGAAGTTCAGGAATGACCAAAGTTTGTGGCACGCTTCCTAAAGTGAAAAAGATCGGTAACTGCAAGCCGTTCTGAGAGTCATGGCAATCGATAGCTAATTTCCCGAGTAGGGAAATAGATCAATAGTGCGGGGCTCGGTCTGTCAACGCAACGGTGCTTGCTGTTACCGCTCTTTACTGAGAAAAGAGTCGCATTTGAAACACCTTTTCAGTGAAACAGAAGCTATTGATTAACACCTAATCAATTCCATGCAAGTCATCGCAGACACCTCGTCCTCTGCACGTTGCTGGACCACTGCGAAACGTCATGTCTTATTTGAACTTGGTGCCAATTTTACTTTAATTTGTGCATTTTTCTAATTGGACGATGGCCAATAGGTATACAAGATTACGCCACGTGCTTTCCACATAATCTTGCTAAAGAATTTGAAACACTGGAAGCTGAACCATTTGATTTAAGTACTTCACTTACCATCACATTTCTAAAGGATTTCAAAAGATGATGTATACGCTCGATAGAATCTCATAGATTCGCTGGGTGCTCTTTCAATTGACTTACTTTAATGAAAGATTGGGAGCTTTTCTTGGTAGCTTTAACACTCAAGAAAACAGATATGCCGACAGTGGCTCGTCTCATGCAAGGGTCCTGATGAGCTCAACTGCACGAAAGAGTTAATGCGAAAATCCCGTTATTCCCGAAGACTAATCTTGCTGAACCTAATCTTGCCATCAATGTAGATCTTGATTCAATGCAAAAATGCTGTTATTCCCGAAGACTAATCTTGCTGAATCTAATCTTGCCATCAATGTAGATCTTGATTCAATGCAAAAATGCTGTTATTCCCTAAGACTAATCTTGCTTAAGAGTAATCTTGCTTAATTAATGCTTTAGCTTTGCCATCAGTAAAACATTGGTAGGGACTAGGTTCTCAATAGATTAGTATTTAGGTAACACACTCCTCTCTCACGACAGAATTCCTCTCGACATGGGGAAAACGCGCTTGAAGTGTCCTAGCGTCATGTCCAAGGTTGAGAACATTTACTGGAGGCAACGGCCACTTCTTCTTGGGTATAGGGTTATGTTTCTCCCTATCGCAACGCGCGATCTCAAATCAACGTGAAGTAGATTCGTATTTTTGATTAAAAGTGCTTTTCAAGTTTGAAAGGCTTTTCCATTAATGACCTGCCAAGTAAATTTTTACATTGGAATGACATTGATAGCCATTGATTCTGGTTGCATGCACTAAAAATAAAGATTATAAACGAGTGTTGACATTGCACTGGTCATTCAGTTAGACAGGGTTATGCTTTTGAAAAAAAATTAGATGAGGTGTCCTAGAGTTATTAGAAAAGCTTGGGACAGAATTATCAGCGATTTAATTAACGTTGGTGTAGCCTTGTCATCTCTCAACTATGTTAGAAATGCAACTGATAGTAGAGTCGAAATTTAACCTACGATGGGTAAGAAAAATTCGAAATTAAAATGAGCGTCTGTATATGTGATACGACGTTTGAGGTCATAGGTCCTGGAACGAAATCTGTTCTTCGAAAATTCGACCGCCCTGAATGATGAACGACGCGACGTTGTTCGAAACCTTGGCAACTTTTAAATAAATATCTCAGAAGAAAATTTGAAATTTAAATTCCCTAACAATGGAACCTGAGAGTCTTTCAACTTTCGCTCTTAGACTCGATTCCGTACAGAGGAACTTATTTTTCGTCATCGTAGTTTTGACTGAATGCAATACTTGAACGTCATTTAGCGTCTTTATTAAGTTTCAACAGATTTATCACTTATTCCAATTGGAATCGAATCCCAGCTGATGAGAGAAAACATAAAAGGAGGTTATAAAATGACAGAGATAGTAAAATGTCATCAACTTTCCCACAAAGAGCCTTGAAAAAAGTTCAATCCAGTAGCAATCATGAATTTGTTTTTCAATGGTTAATTACGTGTCGTAGATTAGAGCTTAAACGCTTCTTAGAGAATATATTTTATGACTACGTTACAAGCACAACATGTCTCGCAAGAGATTATAGCGAATCCGGGCACACCTCGAAACAAGGCAATGTGTACATGCCGCGTAAGGTCTACCAGGTTCTCATTGAAGGCGTATCATCGGCAGTACTAAGGTACGAAAAAAACACGTTTATGACCTTCATGGGAAGCTAAGACGGTCCCAGTAAACTAAGGCTTCTCTGCGAGGCAGGTATTTTGAATACGCCACTTTTGTTTACGTCCATCGCCTACGTCTCATAATTTGACACAAAACACATGTCCGTCGGGACAGGAGTAGACCAATGCCTTCTCGTTTCTGTTATAGTAATTGGCTTAGGTGCTAATCTGTAGAAATGGTAATTTAATAGGGCGTTCAGCATTATAAGCCCGGCACCTCAGGTCTTGCTTGGTCACAGAGCGGTCACAAGGTTGAGCAAGTAGCTACTCCTTTGGGACGTGCCATCACACGCTTGTGACCGGAGAATTGTTTTTTTTTTGTAGAGGATTTGTTCAGGGCTACGACTTCATGCGAACGAGAACCTTCACAAGCACCTGCAGAAAAAATGTGTAAGTTTGAAAAAGCTGTAGTTTCTAAGAAGAAGTGATCGATGAAGAAGTACTGATCAGAGTAACTTTCGAAAGGTTATCTCTTGAGTTGTACGTCAGTTATCAATTTGATGCCCCTCGATAAAACACATGATAATACCTAAGCAACGCCAAATATCAAATGACTTACAAATCGTATAATTTCGACCCACATTGTCTCTATAACACCCACATGGTCTCTATAACACCAACATTGTCTCTATAACACCAACATTGTCTCTATAACACCCACATTGTCTCTATAACACCAACATTGTCTCTATAACACCAACATTGTCTCTATAACACCAACATTGTCTCTATAACACCAACATTGTCTTTATAACACATACATTGTCTCTATAACACCAACATAGTCTCTATAACACCAACATTGTCTCTATAACACCCGCATTGTCTCTATGACACCAACATTGTCTCTACGACACCAACATTGTCTCTATAACACCAACATATTCTCTAAAACACCAACAAATTCTCTAAAACACCAACATTGTCTCTGTAACACCAACATTGTCTCTATAACACTTACATTGTCTCCATAACACCAACATTGTCTCTATGACACCAACATTGTCCCTATAACACCAATATTGTCTCTACAACACCAACATTGTCTCTATAACACCAACATATTCTCTATCTATAACACCAACATTGTCTCTATAACACCAACATTGTCTCTATATCACCCATATTGTGTCTATAACACCAACATTGTCTCTATAACAGCTAACCCCGCACTTGTGAGTCGCTCAGTGTTCCTGTTTGCACGCGGGAGGCTTCATGGGGCGAGTGCAGCAGTCATTGGTTTCGGACCCGCCGGTAATTTTTCAGGTGTTAGAGCGCACCTCGGAAAGTATCAGAAAGATGTTGTCGTCAAGTTACGAAGAAGTAGACTCTGATCCTTTTGTTAACAATAAAGATTTTTGAAATAATCTTTCTGCGGGTCAAAAAAATTATTACGTTTAGTAACCCATTTCATCTGTGAGAAATTAATCCAAGATATCCTCACAACCCTACGCGTCATTGAAAAACATTCATTTGAAATAAAGATTGCAGTATATTGAGCACCGTTCGAAGAGTGGTGAGAACTTTTTGTAGAACAATTACGTGGTGAAACGAATGAGTGATCGACCTCTTTGTCTCGGGCATTGCAATACATGCCATCCGTGTCAAGAATAGAACGATTTTAGAATCCAATTTTCAAAACTGGAGCTCCGAAATGAGAATGTATAGTGGCTCTAGAATGGTGATGACACTAAACATACCCTGCCAAAGTAACCAGAAAATGCTTCCGAGCTCAGAATACCAATAAATTTCCATGGTTTATGGACATTCGCTGGATATAAATTCAACAGAAAATTTGTAGAGGTTCTTTAGAATGCAGAAACAAGCTAGAAGAGTGGCATAAAATGAGTTTAAAGTTTTCACCAGAGCAAACGACGCCTGGATTCGGCATAAATTTGGGCAACTATTGATAACGACGCTCAAAAACCTGTCAAAAGCTGGAATTATAATGAGTGGAGGAAGCCCAACTAAACTGAATAATTAGTTGCCAATGTCGAAAAACATTTTTCACAACCTGTTCATAGATTTGTATACCGAGCAAAACTTACACGCTTGAACATGAATTATGTCCGAAGTCATTACCGTTTTACACTTCTGTTTGAGTCTCCTGGTGCCGTCTCAGTAAAAAATGCCATAAATAAAACATTTTCAGTTCAAATTCTTGGGTCACATCACTGCGTGCTCATGAAAATTTTGTTTCAATCTAAGAATACGGTTGACTAAAATGATCGTAAAAGTTCCCTTCGAAATTACATGCGAACGCGCACAAACGATGGCTTATTCAGAGAAAAAAATCAGAGCCCAACTTTGCCTATGCCGACATCAGGTCCGAACGTACGTGAAGGTTTGTAAATTCTTCGGACTGAGACATGCTCCTTAGGGTCGCGGTACGTAGAGGTCGTCATGGGTATCTTCAGGAAACAAAAGACCGCAGCAAATTTGCTCGATTTGTCGCAAGCGCCACGCGGTTGTGACACGCGTCTTGAAGGAGGGATTTAGAAAATGGTCACTCTGAAAGCCGTGCCGGCGATTGCCGGGGTAGCGTTTATTTGGAGCGTTTCTAGTTACATCAGAAATGTTTTGGACCTTCTTATGCACATCTTGCATCAGGGAATGCATTCCGTGATGCTCTAATTCGGAGCATCTAATGTTCAGCAGGAATCTTCTAATTCTCATTTTAAATGTTCAGCCGGCGCTGCTAATGTTTTTCCACGGGAGAAATTTCAAGTGCATCACATCTTGTGACAATTTCTTGATTTTTATTCAAAAAACGATTGTATGGGAGTAAGGTCTCTAAGAAGTATGGGTCAAATGATATGGGCAAGATTGAGTCTAAGTTAAAACATGTTGGCATGCGTCAAAATTGAGTCTAAATTAAACATGTCGGCATCAGCCAACCTGAATGTACCCTAAAAATGTTGCCATGAAACTTCGGATTCCGGGTTTCCGCAACGTAAATCAGCCCGAAACACAACTGCTGTCGAGTCGTCGGTATTTAATGGCTATTTTGAAGCAACAAGAGAGATCTCACAAAAATATTCGAAAATTTAAGTTGATATTGTTTAGAAATTACTGAAGTAAAGTATTCATTTTGAACCATTTATATATTGGATTGAGAAAACGTTTGGCTGGAAGCGCTTAATAAGTGATTTTGGCTATATTGAAAAGGATATTCAGAACAAAGCTGCAGTTGAAAAATCATCATGATAATGTGGATCAAATGACATTATCAGCTACGAAAGCTACTTAATAAAATTTACCCATTTGATTCCGCGGTGAATAACGGAGAACATTGTGTTGATACTGTGAACATAAACAGAAGTGTTCGTGATTGACCGCGAAATTATAGCACAGTGCGACTCGATTTAAAGACAAGCACTGAATCCTCCACATTAAAATTCTAAAAGCGAATCACATGACAATCAAGCAGAAAATATTTGACAATGTTTCGTTGATTCATTAGCCGGACATAAAACTTGATTCACGACTAGTAAATAAAGTGCTTTCATGTGTAAAACTTGTGATGATTAGCAATAAAATAAGATGTATTTTGCTAAATTTAAGTGAGCAGAAGCAGAACTTATCCCCTATAAGTTTCAGAGGAGGTGATATACTAACGACGTTGGGGTACATTGCTGAATAAATCGCTCATTTTGCACGTGAATGTTCAGTCGAGAATTTTGTTAGTTATTCAACGAAATGTCTTGGTATAAGCTTCGTTCGTTGCGATGCTGCTACGTCTTAACACTTAAACAAATATTGACAAAAAATCAACTGGTCACACACCATTTCTTCTCTCTTCCTTTACAAAAAGGAAGTTACACGTCGTTTTTGTGCGCAAGAGTTTTGCTTCCCACTCTAACTTTTCCGCTGAGCTTTAAAAATCATGAGTAATATTGTCAACACAAGTATTTTTATAGGGTAGTTTATAAATTTTTCCATGGGACTTCGCAGAGTTACCTTGGGTTAACAGGGTTCCGGGACGTGTAACCACGTGATCTTGACACATCCTATGGTACTGGGACTGACTTGAACACACCCTGTTGCGTTAGATTATACGATGTACTCGAGTCGGCATTTGAGCTCATACGTTCCTGATGAGGCTTTAAAGACCGTGACGATATTTGTAAAACTAGCAGCTACTACTCCCCACTTGTCAGCTGAGTGGCAAAATAAATGAAGACGTTTGCTCTGAGTTGCTGTTACTCATTTTCTGCGAGTATTTACGAAATCAGGAAAGCACCTGGTGTGAATTTTATGACTCGATAATTTTTTTTATACAAACCGAGACTAAGTGCTTTTCAGAGGCTTTTGTCATTGGCAGTGTTTGTAAAATTGTGCCTACAGCACCGCCGGAACGTGCGTACATTTTCGTTATGGAAATAATCATGAAGGTCAGTGCCCGATCTTTTTGCGTATTGAGGTGGGCATAAAGAAACCAATGAGCACCTTTGTCAGCGCATGACCGAGCAGAATTAATCCTGTTATACAGTTTCGTTTTCTGCTAAATAGACCGAATTCTACCGACTGCATCCTGCCTAAGAGGTAAACTTTGTGCGATTTGACCTTGCGGTTAAAAAAAAAAACGCCTTGAAGTTGCCGATAGTTCCAGAATGCTATTCAGGGCCGAAGACGAAAAATCCTGGAAATTCAGAGAGAGGTTTTGTTAAACATTCGTGTATGATAGTAATTTGAATTATAAAGAAAAATTTTATGAAAAATTGTGAAAAATAGAGAGTGAAAGGCTTTCAGAAATGCAGAAGTTATTTGATCAGAAGTAAAATAAGTCATGAATGCCGCAAAGAAAATCAAAGTTAGATTTACTGGTTATCTTTACGTCTTGGTTGTCTGAATTATCAATGAAAATCCAGCCTTTAGCCAAGACAAGTGAGACGACGTAGATGACTTCAGGGCTATGTACAAATGAACAAAAGCATTCTCTTCAGGAGCTTGGAAAATATCAAACTTAAATATCTAGCGTGGCTGCAATGGAAGGAATGGAGCTACAAATTCATGTCCGACTCTTAAGGAAGAAATTAGATGTGTTAGAGAAACGAAAGCTCGAAAACACTGGAACTCTTGAAGGCACTTGAACGCAATGCATGCAAGTACAACGGAGATGATTTGGACACGATAGGGTTGGGACAAAGTCCTAACCATATAGGGCTTCACAGATGAATTTGACAACGTTTGAAGTTTCGTAAGATTTTGATATGGTATTTTCTACTTCACATCCTTTGTCATGGGTCTTAACGAACAACTTATGCATAATTTCGGATAAGTTTCGACTGCAACCCGAACCATACCATAAGGCTCACATGTTCATCGCAGTGTTGTCCACAAAAAACTATGACGTCAGATTATGGAGATAATTGTGCCAAATAATCAAAGCCTAGAACTGTTCCCAGTAACGAGCCTTTCGGCTACGTGGTGAGTTCTTCACAGTAGGTTGAAGAAAGTAGTAATTCTTAGAGGGATTTTTGCCGTATCGCTTCGTCTACGGCGCTGTAATGTAGATTTGATGAACCTCAACATCTTACCATCGAGGAGGGGAGACAAGTTTAAAGCTGAGGTAGGAATGTGTACAGCTAACTAATGGAAGGCCATTCCTTTTCGAGCGTAATCCAGATTCTCAAGAGTCTTTTATAAAGGGCTGCTGTGACATAAGAGTCCTTAAGCATAATGTTAAAATATTTTTTCCTCCGACAAGCTTCTAAGTCTTATTACTCAAGTTGATGTGTGAATAACCCTATATGGTAGAATTAATCTTTCCTGCTAGTAACTCAGCTCACTAATTTATACTGGGACAACTTACGTATTTTCTCTAAACTGATCTCACTAAAGCTAAACTTGGATTATATAGCGGAAAATCGCAGTGACATTTGTAAGTACTAAACGAGCGATTGATCATTTACCTGAAAAAGCCTGTATCTCAAAGACTAAACTCATGCCAACTTAGCCCTGTAGCTCCTCAATCACGCAAGTTCGACTGTTTGTATAGACTAGCAATTATCCAATAAGCTTAATCCTTCACTCCTACACGACCGGTGTGGGGTTTTTCAACACCTCTGTCGACACCAAATTGCAAGCCTCTTGAAATCTCGGGAGCGACGCCCAATCTACGGAAATTTTTAGAATTTTCTAATTTATCACCTAATACAAGCATAAGCTTCTAATTATTTTCAAATTAAAGCTTATTAAGTTCTTTAATGCACTCTCGGATTTTTTATTTAAGCTGAGAAAGGGGAAGGAAAAAGGCTTTCAAAGAGGCTCTCCGTGCCACTCTACTTTTGGAGGGACATGAGAAAATTTCTCTTATTTAACGAGGGCTTATTCTTCATTGATAACACACCTTAAAGCTCAAATTATTTTCAAATTGAAGCTTACTGAATTTCAATGCACGAACAACTATTCAACAAAATTATTTTCCACCACGAGTGGGAGTGGGGAAAGCCCTCCTCACCACAGTGTTTTTTGTTCTACTTTTAGAAATGTTTCTATATGAACCAGGTCTTATTGTTCATAGATTCTACTTAAAAACTTACACTTAATCGCAAATTAGAGCTTATTGAATTCTCTATACCATAAAAGTGAGCAAAATGTTGTTTCATTCTGGTCGGCATTCCCTGCATAACAATTGATTTTGTAGCGATTCAATAGTTCTGCGTTTTTTCACACCTCGGTTCGAGTCCCGGCTGAGCAAATATTTTTTTTGGAAAAAGACCGATTGCTTCCCTTGGGGCTCTGGACCAAAAAATAGAAATACTCAAAATTTACAAAAAATACGTTAGCTGCGATACAAGTCGCATACAACGGAAATAAAGTTTTAGTTTGAGTTTCCTGTAGTAAAGCCAAAGTTAGGAATTGAAGTATGCAGGTCTGGCTGAAGCTTTCGCTAATTTTTAAGCAGTAGTAGTATCATTAGAAGGAGTAGTCATAGTATTAGTAGTGGTATGATAGAAGTACTATATATAATAGTAGTAAAAGCAATATCAGTAGCACCAGCAGTAGAAGTAGTAGTCGTAGTAATTGCAGTAGTAGTAGTTATTGTTGTAGTAGTATGGACTGCTGATCTTCAGCTCGGTGTCCTAACATGCAGCGGCCCTGGGCATTCACGACCGCAGTGCGAGGCTAACTCTTCAGTCATCTCAACTCGCATCTCACGAGTTGGTGGTGGTGCAAAGACTTTCTCAACGCGATTTTGTTCGCAAATGAAGCAGCAGGATGGTACTGCGTCACACTCGGTGCAATGTGCACAGACGGTTTTGAAGGAACACTTCCACGGACGCCTCATCTTCCTGAGAGGCGATCTTTAGTAGGCGGCCCGCCACGCCCTATTGGGCTCCGTGTGATTTTTTTTGGAGGCCATCTGAAATCCCCTGCGTATGCTGATCGTCCTCGGACCTTGGGCCAACGTGGTTTAATAAAAGGCAAGCAACAACCTATACTCCGATTGTTATGTTTAAAAAAACGATGAGTCACTTCAGAAATCGAGCATTGCAGTATATTGACGTAGGAGAGAAGCCTTTGAGTGATATGGTGTTAAAAAATGCAACACAAAACTTCAAATTTATTCCTAGACAGCACAATTTTGATTATATTAATATTTGAAGTATTATAATACTTATCAATCTTTAAAATCAGTAAATTATTTCGTCTTACCCTTATAATTGTTTTTGCATGTACTGTGCGTTTGTTAAACTAAAGTTATCTCACCAACAAAAAATATTGCCTACTGCTGTATTTATTCGTGTTATTCATCTAGAAGGCAATTTGGGCAGTAAAAAATTGAAATTTTGTCTGAAGTTTCGAACATGGATTTGGCAATGCTCTAAATTTGTCAGCGCTTGATGTTGCATTTTCTCTTACACATCCTGTGTCTTGTGTCTCAACTGACAACTTGTAAATTCAGATAAGTTTAAACTGCAATTTTAACCACGAGGCTTCTAAATGTTGAACCACATTTTTCCAATACTTAGCTTCAACAGATTGAATTATCAACTACGTTGGGCCAATACTTAGGTGCAAAAGATTGAATTACGCTGATTGAAGACCAGCAAAAAAATAACACAATTACTAAAAATTAATTAATGTCAACAATGATATACATAAGTACACATTAAGTCTTCTCATTTAACCATTATAATACCTACATCGGAAAATCATAGACCGATCTTCCGTGAAGAAACAACCCACTTGGTAATTGAAAGAACACTGCGTCTGGCTCACGGTCCGAAACTGACTTTCGCTTTCTCGCCATGAAAAAAAAAGTTCTCAAGCTCACTACCTCTGGACGCGTTCCGGTCACAGCAGCCTGATCCTCAAGAGAGCCAGACTGGCTGGCATCTCTGTCGCATTGTTCTCGTCCCATTAGGCAGACGACACCTCCGTCCAAACAGCATTCTGTCTCCTTCTCTCAACATCTTCATATCTTAGGACGGTGATAGCTGCTGTCCGTTCAAGAGCAGGCTCCGGCAGTGTCAGAGTATTGTGGAACACAAGGGTCTTTTGACGAATTAACTTTGAAAAGAATTTGTTCCGTTCAATATGTTGCCAGTCGTACACGAGCAATATGTATGTAATGACACTGCCGCTTGTAGACAGCTTGGATATTCCAGCGAAGTAAGCTTGCTTTTTGGTGTAAAATCGTTTGCATTAGCATTACTTTCACTCTTTTTGGAGTAATGTCAGTGTAAGAGGAAAATGCTTTTAATTTTTTGGAGGAACGCAGAAAGTCGGAATTCGTTAATGTACTTCAATAATAGATCTCGAATCAGTAATAGATGAATGGAAAGTGAGGCTGGGACTAGTATCAAATGAATATTTCAGCCAGGTACAACTAAAAAATAAAGACTTATTTCAAAGGGCAGGTATTATTTTAAGATTTGGACTGCTTTGCGAAAACTTGAAAGGTCAAAAACCATTGTAAGACTAAATTATTGTTTATGTTATAGTGTTACTTATTGCCCTTGTTCGTTCAGAAGGTTCTGCATAGCTGCGATTGAAAGTTAGACTGCCACATGTGCAACCAATTCAATAAAATTGTTAGTTGTGACAAACGAATTCAGAAAATTCTTGAGCGAATATGTAAAATAATGGCAGCTTCTTGCTGTGGACTATTGACTGACTATTCTTTAATGAAATGATAATTTGCAATAGGAATAATTTTTGCTACCTTTGTTATGCATGCTAAGATTTAAATAAAATGTATTAGTTAATAATAAGTAGTGAATTGAGAAAACGTTTGTTAATGACTAAATTAATTGATACATTAGATTGGTCGAGCTAGAACAGAAAAGATTATTGTACCTCACTAGAATATTTCCAATTTACTCGTTTTCTATCGTTCTCTATGTAAAAATGGATACATATTTTTCCCCGATGTGTATGAATTTGACGTGTTTTAGAACCCTCTGCGGTAATCTGTGTGAATTTGTGTGAATTTCCCCAATGTGTGGGAATTTGACATGTTTTAGAGCCCTCTGGCGTAATCTGTGTGAATTTCCCCAATGTGTGGGAATTTGACATGTTTTAGAGCCCTCTGCCGTAATCTGTGTGAATTTCCCCAATGTGTGGGAATTTGACATGTTTTAGAGCCCTCTGGCGTAATCTGTGTGAATTTCCCCAATGTGTGGGAACTTGACGTGTTTTAGAGCCCTCTGCCGTAATCTGTGTGAATTTCCCCAATGTGGGGAATTTGACGTGTTTTAGAGCCCTCTGGCGTAATCTGTGCTGTCTCTACGAGACGCAGTCGCTCTCCATCACCTTCAGGCATCTCGCGCTGTTTAACTTCAATCGGTGATCCTGCCACTCGATAGGCCCGAAGGAGACCGGCTCCTCTGCTATTTTCCACTAGGATTAGGCAAATCTCATCTTTATCTTTACCGGAATTTTTTTTGAATTTTTTTGGTTTATTCGATTATATTATTGATGTCTTCTGAAAGAGTGAATTAACGTGGTAAGAACATTACGAAGGATGTTCACATGTCTTTGGTAAACTGTCATGTTAATGAAAATAATCATCAGTTTAACTTTGATCAACTAAAAATCTTAGGTATTGAAAAAAGACTATTTTCGGAATCATTCAATTTATTTTGCCCTCAAAATTAGATTAACCGGTGCATTGAATTCCCTGAAGCTTATCTTCGAATTTTCCAACAATTTAGAGATAATTATATTTAAATTTTTATGTTCTTGTAAATAGGATACGGCTTTCGTGTTGATTGGTCATGCTTTCTGAATTTCATTCCACGGACGACGAGTAGTGTTCAAGTGCTCAAAAGTTAGTGAAGAATAAATTTCAACTCGGAAGAATTAGTTAAATATTATTCTCTTCTTTGTTTTCTTAATTATGTAAGTGCATTTAACCCAGTCCCTTTTGAAAGTACTCTAAATTTTTGGTCATTTGTGAGCCTTCTTGAGTACTTTGTTTAACAAAATTTTTCAAATTCACGAGCACGTTAAGTTCAGTCCTATGGGATATTTTTAATTCAGGTCAACAACTATTTTTTCAGGATAAATTACTTTTCATGTTTATTCACATGATTCACAGGTATCGAACGATGGAACTTTCAGTTCACTGCGCGATTTCAAGCTAATTTTTCAAAAATTATTTAATGGGTTACTTGATATATTCTCCATTTTAACTTTCTGTGTCTACTTTCGAAACCAAAATGATGGTTAGGTAAACCATACTTATTAATATCGTGAAACTACAAGAGTAAGTTTTACGTTTTCAGAAGTTATAACGTAAATATGCGATACTATCGCATATTTACAATCGATAAAACGGAACAAAATCTGCTAAACTAGACCAGGCCATGAACAACGCGTAGAGAGAAATGAGACAGGAGTGCCCGTATGCAACGGTTGTGTAGGTTGTAACACGGCAGCAGAAATGAATGGAAGCTGCTTGTGGGCTGAACATGTGGTTGTAACATGCTTGCGGAAGTGAGTGGAACCTTGCTTAGACTACGTTATAAAAATTGTGTTCCAGCTTCATCTCTATCGTTTATTCTCTTGTTTGAGAAGGAGCTTTCAGAGTTATTTTTCTGCCCTGAGATGCCAGACTATCGAATGCTATTAATAATATTTGTGGTTCAGTTGTGTGGGTTGTAATACGGTTGCGGAAATGAATGGAGGCTGCTTGTGTTAAATTTTAATGCAGCGCTACAAGGGCATACCCTTGTAGTTATTGTTGTCTTGTGTTCCAGACACACAGAAAGCGACTCGGTGGGAGCACAGGATAGCCTATTGAAAAAAGTTTTTAATCCAAATTGGAACCGAGGCCCGTACGTATTCTTAGCCAATTATTCACTGTAGTTAGTGAAAAGTAGCTAATGAGCCACAGTTAGTGAGCAATAGTTCGTGCGAAACCGTTAGTGAACAATAGTTTGTGAACAATAGTTAGTAAGCATTAATTAGTGAGCAACAGTTAGCGAGGATGATTTAATTTGTCTGAGCCATGCAGATCACTTTCTCAATACAGGGGACGTATTTATTTACATTTCATTTCATGCCTTAAATCATACGAAGAACATAAAATATATTTTACTGCTTTATATCATTCATACGAGTTAGGTGACAAGCGGACTCGTATACAAAATCATTTCGAAATGAACTTCTCGTGCTGCTCTATTATCAGGTACGACCTCTAAATAGCTCAACGCTATTTCCAATTTTTCAGCCGGCATTTGAGTACCCCATTCGCCGGACCTAAATTGACGGACGGTGTTGGAGGATTCTCGGACCTTTTTATCTGACCTGGTGCCACCGTTTTTACAAATGAGTAATTGAGGTGTCCCTGAGAGACCGTGTTCATAGATGCCCCAACTTGCCGAGCAATCTGTCATAAGCGTCACAACAGCGACTCATTTGAGACCTTCGCTCTCGCCTCCAAGAATGACCGAGTCAATAAATTCATCACTGGAAGATGGTTCAACTCTGCGCTCATTAGCTGCTTTTGTTTTTCACAGAATCCAGTCTGCGGGGCTGATGCCTGGGAATATTGAATGCTGCTTACCAGGTGTGAATTAATGCTTCTATTTCAAACATGCGAATGTGAGAACACAAAGTAAGTTCATTAAAGAAAATTTAGAGCAAAATAATTTTTTTACCTTGAAGGTGAGTGGTTCACCGGTTTAACTTGAATATTGTTTTTTTCGTTTTTTCTTCTGAGTACTGAGAATCATTGAATTGTTTATTTTATTTGGCTGCACATTAAGAAAAAGAGAGCTGTAAAGTTCATTACGGTAATCCAAGTAATAAAAAAGATCCATAAAAATCCAAAATATCCAGGTTTTTCACAGGAAACTCTCAGGCACCACTGACGTACTTGCCGAGGACTGTTTTTATATGCCTCTTGGCATAGAAAAAACAGCAAAACTCGTGCTTCCGACTCTCTTGGGAGCCACTGTTCCTGTCATATTCGTGCCTGGCCTGCTCCATTCTAACGACATCCTCATTTGTCATAAGTAAACTCATCCATGTCAGTTTAGAGCACACACCCAACACTAGGTGCATTAGAAGAAGCGGCTCATAAAGAGACTTCGCTACCTTAGAGTGTCGATCCTTCATGGCAGTGTTGGTTTCGGTGTCAGAATTGTTCCATGGTCGATTAGCGGTTTTGATGTAGTGGATATGGGGGAACAACAAATGAAGAGCCGCTAAAGTGACTTCTAGGTGTTGTCGAGCTCAAATGTACTCTCTTGGACGAGACCAAGAGGGTTGTCCTTTAAAGCGTTTTGTGGAAATTGGAAGCGACCAAAAATTTACTGGATCATCATTTTCACGAGTTGTAAATCGTCTGCAATTTTTGAGTTTGTGGACTATTTGGCTTTAGGGTCCAGACCGAAGTTCCATGAGTTAAAGCATCACGTTTGTCTTTCACAAATGTTTTCGATATTAGTAAAAAATCGTGAAAAATTATTAAAATTTTGAATTTCATATCATTGACGACCTGTCAATGAAAGAGAATATATTCCTAGTGTTTTTTAGAAAAACGTTATTGACGTAGTAGAGAGGCGGAAAATCATTTCACTTTGTTTTGCAGATATGCGTCGGGACACCATGCACACAAACCGGCGGCACTCCAGTGTGGCCAGAGCATAAATGCCCAAACACTTTCAAGATATTCAAAATATTTGTATGTATCCACATAATGATTATTTTTACTATTAGGAAGGGTGAGGTAACTTACTACGCATAAAAATTATGTTTAGAGAGGTATATTGACGCTCAAAGTTTTAAAATGGTTATAGATTGCTTTCTCTGTCTAAAGTGTAGAAGGACAGATTGGTGAACTGTTGCACATTACAATACGCATTTAATTATTATAAACTGAAGAAGAGAGTCATTGAAGAATATAAAACACTGCATGGTATTTATTTGATGGCATCGTGCGCTAATAAATATTTGAAGCAATTACCAGTTTGCGTGGGGTTACAAAAACGTTCAAGTAACTATATTTCTTTATCTTCATCTACATCACAGTTGCCCCTCCCATTACATTTTGAAAGTAACATTATTATTGTTTTACTTTAGGAAAGAACGACTTTTAGGCATCTCACACCTGAGATCAAACTGTTGATTACACGAGTTCTTACTACCAAAACTTCAATGATTTAGTCTCACGAGCGTAATACACTTGAAAAGAGACTTAATTATTTAACTAAACGGACTCTATTTCTATCCACCGGTTGCAACACTGTCACTGTGCAGTCCATGACGCGTTCTTTGCTTATAAATTACGTGACATGAAGGTGCCTCATGCACAAAATCATACCTCCCGTGACCGAGAGCCTCAGTTCATTGACGGTGAGGACGAATGTCGTCTTTTCTAAGGCCGATTTGGTGTCATGCTCGGGCGATAAATCGGGCACAAAGAGCTCGGCGCTGAGGGAAGCAGCAACAAATCGGGTGTCGTTCAGGACGCTATCAGCGAGCTCTATAATGCAAGCCGAGCTGAGGGGGAACAAGAGTGAGGACCTCCAATTGTTTGAGATCGACGACAGCACTGTTTTTCTTCGAGAAACTCGACAGTTTGGCCTCACTGCCGTGCCTGTGCTGTCGACGGAGCTGGGAAGTTGTCCGTGGTATGGATATTGTCTTCTTAATGCAGGTATGTATGTATGTATGTATGTATGAATGTATGGATGAATGGATGTGTGTATGGGTGTATGTATGTATGTATTTATGTATGTATGAATGTATGTATGTATGTATGTATGTATGTATGTATGTATGTATGTATGTATGTATGTATGTATGTATGTATGTATGTATGCATGCACACCTGTGATGAGTTAATACAAGGCTGTTGCAAGGAATTGTAGCCACACTATGATTGGTCATGATGTATTTAACAAATGTCTTAGAGCTAATTAATTATTTTTATGCTAATGGTGTTCTTTATAAACATGAAAATCATGTCTCACGATTTGAAATAAACTCTTGATGAACGATGAACCTGGGGTAACACTATTTTGCACACCCTGTATACATCCTTTTTCATTTAAAGAGTGAGTAATCAGTAAAAAGAGGTCACCGCCTTGTATCAGGTGGAGTTCAGAAGAACCAAAGAAGTGGGGTGGATTGGTGAGGGAGTTGCATTCTTTAATAGAATAAAAATACATGTGTCCTTCAACTCCTGAGAATAATGAGCAAAAATGAACTTTAAGAAAATTGAAATTTAAGTTTAGTTAAGTGAATAAGCTGACAATGGAATTAGAATGAAGAATTTGATATCCTTTGAGTTAAGGGACCGTCGTCATGTTTTATTCAGGAAAATAAGCTTACGTGCTAGATAGATTGAGACCTACAAGAATTGCAATTGAGTGAGGATGAAAATAAAAGTTGACTATGTACAGAAATTAAAAAATCGAATGCGAACGAAAATTAAGAAATTGAATAAGTCAGAAAATTGAAATTGAGTACGTGTAAAAATTGAGATTGAGTACGTGCGAAAGTGGATACTGAGAAAAACAAAAATTGAAAATTGGGTGCGAGAGAAAATTGAATAGTGAGGAAGTACAAGAGAGATTGAAAGTATGTACAAAAATACGAAAAATGAAGTGTGAATAACCAACAGGTATGAGAAATAACATTAATATTGGTTTACTATTTCTTTGAATTGGAGCAGAATTAGAATACATTTCCACATCTATGAATACATAGCAAATGTTCCATTCCTTTGTCTCAGTTACTGGATGGACATTTTAAGATATGCAGCTTTTTCAAAGGGAACCTCATAACAATTTTTAGTGAATGATGATACCGTAAACAGTGATACCGTAACAGTGAACAGTTAATGATGTATGGAATTATTTTGAATTTTATTAATACCACCAAGATTGCCAGTTGTATGAGTAACTAACTATGGAAGAGTAAACTTAGTACTGTATTCTCATTCATCCATGCCTGTCGTTGCGCTCGGAGGAAGTGAGTTTTTAAAAATGCTCATACGAAATTGGACTTTTCAGAGCATTCTTTAGTTCTTCAATTTTCTGGTTAGAGTCAGATTGATCCGAAAAATTCCTAAACTTCCAAAGGTGGACTCGAGTGTGAAAAATGCGAGAGCTTTGACTGGATTTACGTTCAACGGAAGCGTTTATTTTTTTTCCGACAGGCTGTACGCAGAATTAGAAATGGACTGAATTTGTATGCGCGTCAATTTTGCAAGTGAAAAACGACCGTTATAAAGATTATTTACTAGTTAGTGATTGTAGAGATAATGAGTCACCTGCAATGATCAGTAATCTGGACACACCAACTAGCAGTGCGCGAGTGATTGTGAATTAGATAAAGCAGCCAAAATATCATCCACGTAGGGAGTGGGCAATTTTTTCATTAAGAAACGCTTTTATTTTGTTTCGAGCGCATAGAAAAAAGCAGGACGACGTGCATTAGTTCGTTGAAAGTTTCAAGTTCGGTGTTCATTTTTTGTGTTTCATTTTATATAAGCTTAGGTCGAACCAAGCGTTCCCGAACTTTTGCCGCAGTATTTTTAGCTTTGCGTACATTACAGGACCGCAAGAGGATATTTTTAATACCATCAATTATGAAGTTGTGCCAATTTCAAAATCTAATACTGAGACTCCTTTTTACATTCGCCTTTCACGTACAGTAGTCCAACCTCTATCTCAGAAACTTAGAGAGGAAAATCTACTAATTAGAAAGCCACTGTTCCCTTACAGTTTTATTTTATCACGCATGCTTTCCTGTAAGCAATACTCGTGGGATTTATAACACTTTCTTAAACAGAAGATGCGGAGTACATATATATGAATGAGTTTGCTGAAACAGACAAAAATATTAGGACAAAACAGACAAAACTATTAAATGAGCCTGCTGAAACTATTAAATGAGCCTGCTGATGAGCCTGCTGAAACAGACAAAAATATAAAGAGAACAAACTGTATGAGAATCTTACGTGTCTCTAAATTACGATGGACTTGCACAAAGGGTCTGGAGAGCGTTTATTGCGCTCTCTAATATTGCTCTCAACATTATGGCGCCCTCACGCAATTAGATTGATTGCCTGATTCTCCTCACCACCAGAGATGTTCAGTATTGGATAGGTGGTAGAATTGTGTTAATATTTAAAAGTAATGCTGCTTGAAGGATTTTGCTGGCGTGATGAAACAAGAATTAATGTTTTTGATGAAAATGGTGCGGAAAATTTGATAAACAGCAAAGGTTTTGAGCATTTCCGTTTTGATCATTTCTGTTTGAGCCCTGACACTTATGAAAGTAATTTTTTTTCGTCAATAGAATGAAAACGAAGACTTGCGTCCTACTTTCAACCTCCATAAAATTTCACACAAGCTCCACACGAGCTATAATTTTGTTGAGAAAGAATTCATGCATTACATTATCCCGCGATAAAAAATATCAAAATTCACAGCACCAGACTGAATTCAATTGCTCTGGACCAGCAACGCTTAGAATCTTCCATACTTGATGGCCATTAAGTTGGATCAAATTTAATGTTCGTAGTTACTCGTCGGGTACCTCATGCTTAAAATGAAAGATGCATCAACATAGAAGGGAAAAATTTCAAGCGTGACAAACGAGGCGGAATTAAAAAATCCAGTCATGAGCTACAAAGTTAAAGATATCTTGTCTATAAATCAGCCGAAGATAAACGCAGGAAAATGGGCAAATGTTCAAGAACACACGTTTTTTTACTTCCTATAAAGAAAACAACCTGATTTTCTGGCACGTTTAAGTGGAATACCTGAGAATTTTGAAGGAAAAACAACCTAAAATGAATGGAAAAGTTCGCCGTGGCACCTCTCCATTTCGGCGCAGAAAAACAGACAGCTTGAGCGCCCCTCGCGCTGGCGAGCTCATTAAGAGGTGTCCGTTGACGTAACCATTTTTCTAATGGTATTTTAAACACTGAACAGCGTTTGGTCCACTCAAAATCCTCATGAACTAAGTTGAGCAGAGGTGGGGACTGTCCTGCAAAATGTCTTCTTTCGGCACTTGGGTGCTTAGTTATCTCCCCTTGGGGAAGTGAGAGCTGAAGCTGCTATCTTCCCTCAAGTCGGCCATGAAGTCGCGTTAAAATATTTTCGGCCTGGAATAAAAGAAACTGCTTCTCTGGACACAATTTTCATCGATGATTTCATCAATGGGAGTGTTTGTTTCGGGGGTTTTTACGGATCTTTATTTGTCTCTTCAGGACGAAGTGTCAATCCTAAAGCAGATTTTTCTTCACCATGTTTGTGGGATACTTTTCTGTTTAACATATACTTTCATAGAATAAAGTCTCCTCCGATTAATGCTACACAGTCATTGCCTGCTGTGGAAACAGACTTTTTATCTAGTCATGTATACAAATACGTGACTAATTTGTTCAGTGTATAATTCCTGTCTTTAAGAATATTTTATTTCTTATCTCCTGAATGATCTCGTTCAGAGCTTTATCAAATCATTGTGGCAAGCATGAGGGTAAATTTAATTTTTTGCTCTAAAATTTTAGAATATGTGTGACACAAGATAATAAGGGAGGCCTGCTTCACAAAATAACTCAATTATTGTTTACACTGCCACGAGAAACTCCGCGAATCTTGTAAAACAGATTATTATTCCCGAAAAAAAAAATTCCCTTCGGATTCTTTCTAAAAACTCTTCAGGAAAACAATTATTCCCGCGGTACCGGAATCCCAAATGAAGGCAAACCGTTGTACGCAAAAGAAACGTAAAATAGTAGGTATTTTCGAGGAGCTTGTAACGGTGCTCACACCTCGAACGGACTTACTTTATTTTAGTCCGAAAGAAATGTGTCAACACTCACGTCTAAGTGGGTTGCCGCCGAACCTCGACTGTTTTCCGTACTATTTATTATAGGAAGCTGTCAAGGTCGTCTGTTGCTGGGTAATTAATTTCTGGCTCCCTACAGCGTGTTAGACCATCAATGAGACCTGGTAACGGTATCACAAAACTTGTTTTCGAAGTCCGACTTGTTAGATCAGCATTGAATTTAGCAAGGTTTGCCAATTGGAAAGGTGAGACCTTCATAAGAAAAGAGCCGTTTTTATGCTCCATAGAGACATTCGAATGAAATAGGGGGTGAAAGCAAACAATGTAAGCAGTATGAAAGTTATTGTCGATGCAGTTACATTTACAATAGATCGGAGCACCCCGCATGCGTACAGCTCTCTTTTAGCCCGTTGGCCCTTTGTCAGATTGTGTGCATATTGACAAAGACTCTCTGTCTCTACCATCATTAATAATCCAAGGCTTGGCAGTAGCCCCAGCTCTTGGGAAGCTACAACAGAGGCTCATGAACAGGAATCCTCTGTAAAAGAACTCCATCCGTTCAGTCAGTTCGCCATAAGGGCTGAAACCCCGTAGAACCCAGATCTCAGGGGCCGCAGTCCTCTGCTATCCGAAACATATCTGTCCATCAGTGCGAAGGCCATTAATCTTTGGAAGACCCAATCCTTTGGTCGGTGTTCAAGAGAACTGCGTCGGGCCAGCACTACTCGGCCAGTCTAGAGCTTCGTTCTCATGCACATCGATGACATAAAATCGGGCGACCAAACTTGCCCTGTCGAAGTTTATGCTATGACTGACGCAGCGAGACAGGCCAAGTCCGATGTCGCTGGACATAACATCCACCATGACCATCATTTATCATAACATGATATTTCGGAAACGCATCCTAATTTAAGAAATTCAAATTCATTGTGCGTGATCTGATATCGCGATGCCAAAAATCCAGAATTAATATTTATATTTGTATTGATGTTTTTCGAGGTCTCTGAATCTCGTTGTGGGCAGACGAGATTCGTGCTAGTCCGGGAGACACCTCAGCCGCGGTCACTAACGTTGCCCGTACCTTCTCACTGTCTCAGGGATCGAGATCAGTGTGGCTTCATTTATTTTTGTGTTCATCTTAGCTCTTCATTGTGACAAGAATTCAAGTTTTTATATATCCTAATACAAAATTCAGCTTACACCTAACTTTTCCAATTTACAAAATATATAAATGAATCACATACCTGGCGACAGTGTTAGTCGGCTAAAATCAATCATGGGGAAGCTCTAGCCAAAATATTAAACGAAGGATGATGTTGGAAGGAGAATTTTTTAACCCAAAGCTGGCATGCCTCCGAACAAAATCCTCTGTTTTCAGTTACACCGAACAAAAAGTGTTATGTAGATCGTGGCTATCATAAGTAGCGTGCATTATCAATCCCTTCTGATAAAACTTTGAACAGGACAGCTTTGTATCCGGACGCTGTGTGTTTTTTGCATCAATTCAATCGACATTACTTCATCGAAGGAGTGAAAAAGCATGATTGAATTCTTGGTATATGTCGATTTATCAAGTGTGTTTACAAATTGTCCTTATTATACACGAATGGCTGAAAATTTCATGGTTTGATGATATCCTCTATAATTGAGGTATTATAGGTTAATAGAAATGAATTTATGATACTGTGATTAGTAACATCAGATGCTATTAAGCAGCTTGCTTCGAAATAATTACGGTTGAAAATGAACTATTTTTGAAGTTTTCAAAAGGTGCGATACAAACAAAGTAATTCTGCATAGCTACGCAATTCTTAGACGTGTTTTTGTGAATCAAAAGTTGACATCATAAACGGTTTATTGTTGTTCACCTTCAAAATAAAATATAAAAAGTTGATATCATAAAAGGAGTATTGTTGTTCACTTTCCCAGTAAAAAATGAAAAGTTGACATCATAAACGGAGTATTGTTCTACTGCCTTCAAGAGGTTGTGAAATTGGACTTACGGCGAAAACTTCATTTTCATCTGAGTTTAAAAAACTACCAATACCTTAAAAGGTGCAGTGTTTCCAAGCCAGACATGGGATCGAGTAAATAAAATTGTCTCTTTCAAGCTTAAACTAAGACCCAGATAAATTCATGAAATTCGATTTTGATGTTCAAAATTCATGAGTGCCGAGGCCTTGGACAACTCAAAATGAGCCCATCTCCAATTTCTTCCATGAGTTACTGAAGGAATAGCAGGAGAAAAAACACACACACGTGTGGAAGTCGCGAGAGTAATCCGTTTTAATGATGTTCGCTAATCCAGTCCGACGCCCTCACGTCGGGGGACAAAACGATCTCAAGAGAGACCGTGGAAATTTTCTCCAGAGAACAAGTTCTTCAAAAGAAGATCCCCGAGTTTTCCTCTTAATTGGGATCGTGGTAAATATTCTCTTTAAAAGTGTTGAAGGGAGTTCTTACTGTTAAATTCGTTTAGAAAATAGTGACTTGTTTTTTGAATGTACATAAGCAAACGATTCCACGTTTCCCTTAATGACTTCATATGAGCCCTGTTAGGAAATTTTGTGACTGGCAAGTAATGCAGTGGTATAATATTGTTCTCTACGTTAGTGTATTCTATTTGTTTCATGCAAAACGACCTACATTTATTATAATAGCTCCATTTCAAACCTAAGATATTTTTCGGAAGTATCTTTTAATCTAAGAAATATTCGTACCTGTAGAACCTGCAGTTGAAAATATTATGCTCCTCTAGAAATTGTAACCAATTGTAACTAATAGTTTTCAAGATGCAGTTCCCAAAATGATATTGTGCTTTCCTTTAAATTTTTGCATGCATTTTGATGCATTGTGTGCTTTTATTTACCAAGATATGAGTTACTGTATTGCCACAGTTATCTTTGTCAAAGCAGAAACAGTTTTCGTGGTTGCAGATGCTGTGCAATTTTTTTCTTAATTTGATGAAGATAGTTTAAGCTTTTCACTTCAACTTCCTTCTTCAGGAGGTCACTCAGAACTTGATTTTTTATCAATAAACTTATTTCAATGTAGCAAATAGAGCGAGTATAGATATGCAAAAAATTATGAACAAGGTTAAGTTTTTCAATACATGTGTTGATCCTTCTCATTTATTTTGAACCCCGATATTATTAGGTCTATTGGAATAGACTGAATAAAGGCTAACATCATCCTAAGCATTTCCACACGGAATTTTCGAAGGTCCTGTAGCAATATGAATAGCATTGCTCTTTCCAAAACGACCTTTAATTTCACAGCTAGCCAGGCAAGGACTGCGCGACTTTGTACGACCAAATCTTTTCCGCTCCTCGTGTAGACTATCCTCAACATTTATCATTAGCTCAGTTGTTACTGTACAAAGCTGAGAAAAATTAAGAGCTCAGTAATATTCTCCCATTCACTGACGTTACTTCACTATTACACCTTTTCGGGTGCGTCTCAAAACGGGGTGCACTATTTAGAATCTAGCGTCCCATGCCGTCAAAGATGACGGTAACTCTAACGTGAAATCATGTAATTTTCGGTCACTGTTACTGAGTGCCATCTCTGACATAGTCTCGTTGATTAGGAATGGGCACTCGAGAATCTGAACCCGTAAATTTTTTCCTGTCTAATTCTATCAGTGCGAAAATGAACGGCTACACACAAAAACTAGAAAATATATATCTATATAAATTTGGTGAATTACGACACAGTATAGATATTTTTCCTCTTCCTGTTTAGTACGACGCAGTTAATGTGAACAAACAATTACTGACATTAGGTGGACATCTATCGAACATTATTTTGTTCCAGCATTGCGGAAAAATTGAATATTTTGTTCCAAAGTTGAGGGTGAGTTGCCTCTATTTTTGACAAAATTGTATCTATGCTTCTGTCTTTCTTAGCAGCTTGGGTTCATAAGCACAATAATGAAGTCAAAGCTTCAAATCTTTACAAAGGGTGAATTTTAATAACGTTGTCTACCCACAATTTCTTGTGCCAAAACGCTAATAGTTTCGAGAGGAACAACACAACGTAATCTTTACGTTTAAGTCAGTGAAGCAAGCGCCAACATTTTGTCAATTCCTGACAATTTTTCCTTAGTATTCAGAAAATCAAAGGAACTTGTGAAACAGTCAACTGTTTTCTTACAGAACATGATATATTGGGTTATAAAAACTTGACAGGAAAACATTGTTATGAAATAATTATCTAGCATAACTCGTATCTGGTAATTTGACACTTAAACCATCTAGTGTTCAGCCACGGATGACAATACCGGAGCCTCTTTTCGGCATTCTTGACTCATGGATGAGAGCGTGGACATCGCTTGGATCATGCGAGGCTCCATCGAGTGGAGCTCGTGAGTGCGAACATGAATTACATGAATTAGAAAATGAGTGTTTCGACCAGACCAAGCACTTGACAGCCCTCTCCCAAACCTGTTTTCTGCCAGCTCTTACTTTCGGTACAAGTAGGAAAGACGTCCCAGAATAGCTTCTCCGACTGGGCATCAATAATTATTTATATTTTTGGGTCCCAAGTATTTTTATTGACAATTTATCCATTTATCGATGGGGCAGAGCAAAAGTAAGACTGGGTTAGAAGCTTGATGCAAGAAGCAGCAACCGTCCTTAGTCAACAAAATCTTCTCGATCACACAACATTTTTTTTTTCAATTCAGAAAACTATTGAAAACCCCCAAGATGTAGTTTCGCGCTTTCATTGATTTTTCATCGAACGCTATGAAGGAGCGGTGTGCGTACTCTGCCATGGTCCGAGAACAGCTGGTTATGACATTTCCTGCAGCAGTTCGAAGCGCTTCCAGAATTCATTAGTTAGCCTGACAGCGAGCAGAAGCCTCTGTGCGCAGGAGCTCCGTGCTATTCGAGCCGCTCCGCCCGGCCGTCCATGCAGAAATAATGAAAAGGTCCCTCGAATGTCAGCAGTCACATTTGAGAGAAATCGTGCAGATTTTACCTCAGAAATTTCTCTGGTATATTTTGAAAAATAAGCAAGGCCTTTGTGCGGAAATTCATAGTGAGACTAAATAGCTGGTTCTTCAGACTAGAGAAAAGTGAATAGAGACTAGAGAGAAATGACTTGAGACCAAAGAGAGGTGGCTGGAGACTAGAGAGAAATGACTTGGAGCTAAAGAGAGGGGACTATTGATAAGAGATAAGTGACTGGGGATTAGGAAGAAACGACTTCAGACTAGAGAAAAGTGACGGGACTACTAAAAAGGGACTTAAGACTAGAAAAAGGGGACTTTGAAATACAGGGACGTGACGACAAGTGACTCGAGACTAGAGGGAGATGGACGTAGATCAGATAATAGTGAGTGAAAAACAGATAGAATTGGGTAGAAATGCTTGAGAATTTACGCTTGAAGTAGCAAAGAGTAAGAATTGAGCAAGTTTCAAATTCTTGCCGCGTCCTTGTGTCTAAGTAAAATCACCAGTGCCTGTTCAAGTGAGAACCATCGATAACTTGTTGTATGCTCGCAAAAAACATCTCTAAGAGACAGGGTTCCGTTATATACATGGGAAGGTAAATTTCGGACTGAATTGTGGATATATGTGGATTTATTTATATTACCTACGTTGGGGCAAAATAAGGCTTTCTCACCGTTGATAAATTTTTCAAGCCAGAACTTCTTAAGGACTTTCAGCTGCTAAATAGAATTGTATACATTGTTGAACACATTCCTTACGTATTAGGTCGTTGGTGTACCAAAAAAAAACAGTGATAGGTAATTGTTTGCCTATGCGCCCACACATCTTTTATTTGCGGGTACAGAAAACCCTCACATTTGAATAATCAAAATAACTATAAACCATTCATCCAAGTTCAACGAGAGAAAAAAAATATGAAGGCATGTCTAACTTCTAACCCCGAAAGTGTCGCCGAGATCAAACTCAGCTCTCTTCATGGAACAACCTGACTATAGGCATTCATAGGGAGAGAACGTGTTGAAATTTCGTGGTCGAGAACGTGTTGAAATTTCGTGGTTGTGAACGGAAATTCTTGAGGCCTTAGCCACTCACTATTCGAGTGTGTTGCATCACGCTGCCGGTGTCCTACCTGCTGTCGGACGACTCGCTCTCTGTGACAGGGGCAGCGAGCTGTCAGTTTACAGGGAAGGCTATGACAGGTATTCAAAATAGACGACGATAATCCAATTTGAATTCGCTTTGAATATCAGGTAACCCCCGTGCTTCGATCTTTTCCCTTATTTTTGCAATAACGGCTGGGCAGAGCGGCTCAAATAGATAGGAGCAGCTATGCATAGAGGCTTATGCTCTCTGCCAGGCTCGATCTTAATGTTCAGAGTCGCTCAATAATATGAGACTTGCTTAAGGTCAGACTTGCTCAATAATATGAGACTCGCTTAAGGTCAGACTTGCTCAAAAATGTTAGACTCGCCTAATGTTCAGACTCGCTCAATAATACGAGACTCGCTTAAGGTCAGACTTGCTCAAAAATGTCAGACTCGCCTAATGTTCAGACTCGCTCAATAATACGAGACTAGCTTGAAGTCAGACTTGCTCAAAAATGTTAGACTCGCCTAATGTTCTGACTCGCTCAAAAATATTAAAACCTTGTTCGTCAGAACCATGCTCAAGAGGGTTATAACCTAACTTCTGACTGACTAGCCTGAATACTCTTGCCGAAAGGTTATTTCAGACTGTAACTTGATCATTTACCTCAAATTTTTGCCAACTCAAAACATCACCCGATTTGAAATTTGACATCGTGTGTCTTACACATATAGCCAACAACGGCGAGGCGAGCTCCTGAAGCTCTGGAGCAGCACACCTCGGTGTCGAACTGAAGGTACTCTGGCACTCTTGAACGCTAGTTCTCGCTATAAATCATGCTGGTTTTGTGCACTATTTGTTCCAGCGCATTCGAAACCTGAACTCAAGGCGAAGAGAAAATACTTCGAAGACCTGCAACTGAAAATTTTGAGGGCTTTTCACGTATGGAACAAGTATGACATGTAAGGTACTGCATGTAATAGAGTATGTACATAATTATAAGTGACACAGTACGCTCTACGTAATCGTAACACATCAGATCGAGTTTTGTTGCAAGAAATGATGGCAGGACCTAAGCAAAGTTTGAGAGTGAAGAGGCATGTTCTTATCGTTTTCTCCTCTGTAAGACACTTCGATTCTAAAATCACTGCCTTTTTGAAAGTCACTCGGTCTTTCGTCACTCGGTCCAGTTCAAAGAGAACTGGAGATTGCCAGTGGTAGTGTGGATACCGTTTCCCACCGGAAACGACATTTTCTGCTTTCGGTCAGGACCACGACGCCATGGTGCATCGACTCTAGCATAGCTGCTCCCGAGATTACTCCCGTATTTTCTATGAAGACAATCAACAGGAAGCGGTAGGTTAACGAGGCTACCGTATGGTTCATGACGACCTCCGGAGAGGCAAGCTCATGTTCGAAAGACCAGGGAGAGCAGAGTAGCCCGCGTCACGCGCCTCATGCGAATGTTGGAACTTCTAGAAACAACCTGGACTGTTCTGGTTCTTCTTGGGTGTGGCCTCGAAGCTCCACTGACGTCAACTCATTGGAAGATTACATGTGGGGTGTGGGTAAGCTGACTTCCAATAAACATCCACTCGACACCGATGGTGCTCTCAGGGAAGTTATTATGGATACCATGACAAATTTCCTCATTATTGCTTTTGGGCCGTCTCGAAAGCGTGCGAAGGTTTTTACTGCGCTAGATGGCTGCTTATTTGACTTCTGTCTTGCATTTGGTTTGCCTTCACGTCTGCAAAACGTTCGATGGTCATTGAACTCTGTATCTCTAGTCTTTGTTTTTTTCTGCAGACTCTGTTCTCAAATACCTGCCGCACCTTGTATGTTGAAGATTACCTGTGTGTGAGTTGGAGCCCTGTGAATCACCAGAATTTGAGGGGAAAAATCTGGCAATAACTGGAAATCATTTTCGATGGTCCGTGTAACGGTCCAGATTGAATCAAAATGAAAATCATCATCAATATTTCATATTTAATTTATGAATACTATTACAAGTAATAAACGTTTTAATTCATCTTAGGGCCTTGCAAATTTCAATTATAGAGCTCTTGAAGCCGTAGAACTTCAAGTACTTCTCGAATTGAAAACCTCATGGAAGAAATTTCGCTTCGGTAACGAGCTTGACAAGCATTTTTTTCCTGGTTTTAAAATCATCATAGCAGAACACAAAGCACGCGCAGGTACAAAAACACGTACCGCAAAAGAGGTCCTTTCCGAATCAGGGGTCCAAGCTCCTATTTATGCACGCTCTTTTCGTAAACATCTGTTCACTGCGTTGTAAGAAGTTCAAGCCACCAAACGTTCCTGACGAATGGTCTTTTAGCAGAGGTCGGTTCGCGTGAAAAATCGCAGGTACCACATTAACGCAGGTACCACTTCCGAAATGGTCAAATGAGGTTTGATTTTGGAAAGTTAAAGCAACTGTGTCTCATTGAAAAATTATTTTACATATAAATCAATTTTGAAATCGTACGTCGATTTCACAACTAAACTATAGCATACGATTTTCATGGAATTCATGGAATAACTCTGAGTGCCAATATAGTAGAATTCAACCGCATTTGATTTTTTCGTCATTCAATTTTGAAATCAATTTGCCTCCGATATCCTTTATTTCGCTGTGATTTGACAAGTAAGCCCTGAAAAGTAATACGAAAAGGAAATATCTTGAATAGATGCTTAATATTCAATGAAGAATAAGGAGTGTTATGCACGAAAACACGCAATGGCTTTCGTTTGAAAAGTCTGACGTCTCCGCTGTTCCAAATTTATAGGCTTATATTACTTTGAATTTAGAATCTTTTCATATTTGAGCTTCAGAACATACGTCACCCTGCATTCAATTTTCTTGAACGACCTGTCCAGACGCAAATTAAAAAAAACTGGACAAAAGATCACGCATTGGCTGGATCTGATGATTTTCGTTCTTGGTGGTCAAAAAGGAAATTTTTTGTGAGAGCTTCTTGGACATCTCAGTCGCAATTCGTCGACTTCAGTGGTCACACCTTGACAAGTCAGAACTCGCAGGCTCGGTACAGGTGACCTCAAATGACACGAGCAAAATTAACTGCTCCTATTGACGGCGGCGGCAGGGGAATGTCAGTAGAGGCTGATCTAATCAGTCTTAGAAGCTCCGGAAGCATTTTCGAAAATTTTCCACCATTAATCTTGATCGATGGAAAAGTTCTTTACGGAGTTGTACCTATTGTTATAATGTCTCCTCAACTAAATTTATTGTTAACCTAAATTTTTTACTAGGTTATATTTCCAGTTTCATGAAAAAATAGGTAAGTCTCTGTGAATTCAAGGTTAGATTTCAGTTTGGTCACCATAAGGAATTCTAAAACTTGAAACAGAAAAAAATTGTGAAAAATATCTCATCACAATGAGCTCACCGACCGGAGACGAAATTTCCCACTAATTGTTTTTCGAGGTCCAGTTATTTACAACTTTCGTTCCGTTGACCGTTGTACTCAAGTATTGAAAAAGTATCAATCTTAGTTTAGAGCTAGCAAGGCATAGACACGTTTCTTTGTTGAACCACAACGACGGAACAAAAATAGGACGTATCAGAATTACAAAAAGGGGCTATTGCATTTGGTCAGGCTAAAGGACACCTAATGAAGGAAGTAGCATAATTCGCTGGTGTTTCATGCCTCACGTGCTGAATGAAGTAAGGTACTGGTATGTTGCTTCAGCTATCTTTCAGGATGACAGCTGCCGGGTGCATCGGGCTATAACTGTTATTAAGTGGCATGACAGTCATTCAGGATATGACAGGCATTCAAATTGGTCAGCTAAGTCCTCAGATAAGAACCTTAGAGAAAATGTGTTGACCACCGAGAATGTCAAGTTAGACATCGAGAAAATCTTTCAGGTACTGTGGCCGCACTACGAAATCAGTTGATGCTAAAGCTTTTTTGAATAGACTAGGAGCACAATAGGACACTTGTAGACCAAATACCGAGCAAAATTCTCGCCATTATTTGTGCTCGTGATGGTTTTACAATTACTGAGTTTTCTCTATAGAGGTTACTTCCTTGAAAGTCTGTTTTATAATTGGCTACTTCATTTACACACAAGTGACACGTGGCTCAAAATAGCAATATGCTGAATGATTTCCAATTCGAAATGAAATTGAAGTTATGCACTGTTGCAGTCTAGTGTAGTTGTTAAATTTGCATCTGATTTATTCCAGGAAAGAGAGACTTGTACACCCCCTCGGCCTGAAGTCCAGCAAATGGTCGCGCCTCAGCATCAGACCTATAACGGACGGATCAGTTTTGTAACTTAGCTTTTGATGAAAAACCAGTTGCAACATTCAACAACGTTGAACCAGATTTTCAACAAAGTTGTAAAATGAAATTCAACTTGTTTGTGATGTAAATTAAACAATATGAATCATCTCGCACAATGATGAAAAAAATATACTTTTTTGAGTAAGGTTACCTGAATTATTCTCGTGCACCAAAATCATTTTTAACTGATATAAGTAAGCAAATTATTATTTAAAATGTGACCAATCCAGGTCTCTACAATCAATACTTAGTGAGTATAAAGTATTGGAAAATTAGCTCACCCTGTATATATATATAATGCCGCATATATATATGTGTATATATATATTTATCTGAATATATATACATATATGTATGTATGTATATGCAACGAGGCTGCCTTGAATTCTAAATATTAATCAGCATCCGCCAAAAACATACTTTTTGAGTATGTTTGAGTCATAAATCAGCTTGTTTCATATAAATGAAACATGGGTGAACATAGCTTTGAATGAAACACTATCATCAGCCTCATCTATATTTGCGTTATACAAATATGCAGGTTTTTTTATTTTTTCATCTATTTTTCCATCCAAATTGAAATTAACATTAGCATTAAGTGAATGCAAATATTGTCTGTTGAGCTGTCGTTCCTTCTTATGAACGATCCATACGTGTATCATATAATGATATGACTCCGTCGGTAAGTTGAATTGAAAGGCTACTGTTTCATGAGAATGAAATATTTCAACGTAACGTAACATTTATTTTTGACGCGCTGTGTATTTTTTCCTGAGACACCAAAGATGAGAGTAGCAATCACATGGAAGCTCAGTTTCAAGTCAATAATTTCCATTGGAGCTCGATTTTATTGCCTGCTTATGCAATTTAGGTCATTTTCAACGTGCTTGCAGTTATTTAGTCGATCGAGCTTCTTCACTACCCAAATCACAGAGGCTCAACTCAAAAGTTTATTTGAGACGCGTCAGCACGACTCCGTCTTCTGTTTGCCCACCGGATCTGAAGCTAATCCAAGTGCACAATTCTTACGGAGTCTGCAAACTATTTAGTGTCAGAGTGCTTCTGAATACGACGGTGACAGAAGGGGCGACGCGCAGGCGTTCGTGAAGAGTAAGATAAGGAATAATTCCAGCATGATGATTCGCAGCCTATTGAGACGGCTCTACCCGTACATCTTGAGTGCCCTCAGCGGGAAGGAAGTACGCATAGTGGAGGAAATTAAAATGACCTCAAGTAGCGTGCAGTAGAGCGCTCAGACGCCCGATTTGATATGACGATGATTCACGAGCTGAATAAACTAGTAGAAACACAGGCCGGTTTATTAGCTTTTGATATTGCTGTCCAGAAAGGGGAGTGGCCTTACTCATATTTGACTGTCTAATCCTTACACTGAAAATAATTTTGTTACCTGTAATCGTTGTTTATCACGCACAGCGCTTAATGGATGCGTGGTGAAAATTACTCAACACTTATTTCCACCTCGCTTTGATCGATCTACTTCTGATATAATTTGGGTTGTTTACATTCTCAGGCATCGCCGTCTCACAGTGATGAATAATGCTCAAAAAGTAGATTACTCGCGGTTTGATTTCTTGATTTCAGCTTGATGGCGCGATTTTTTAATTTTCATGTTGACTCCCAATCCACCAGTTAAGTTTATTTTCATATTTTGAATTGGAAATCTCATGCAGGCTTACTTTCACTGTCTAAAGGATTTTAAAACTTTACCGTAATCGATTCAACAGGAGTTTATCGCGTCTATTTTACACTATGATACGCGAGCTATTAAATCAATATGTGATTTAATATTTCCTTGCTCAAATTGAACGAAGGAGTGAAATAATTTTCGTTGGCGGAACAAATTATGAAAGAGTGCAAACTTTCTTGTATTGATGTTTTACCTTTTGCGAAGTATTAATACAATCACAGGAGCAAGGAAAGCCGCTTGCAAGTTTATTCGACTTATTGACGATAACTAGTTCTGTACTAAAACATAAAAATTAATGTTTCGACCATTAAGGTCATATTCAACATGAGGAACAAAATGCAAAAAAGCCATTAGGCAGTGAGGACAGATTGCGGAACGGCGATTGTTTCGAAATCGCGGCGCGCGCTGAACTCAAACAGTCTACGGTAAGTTCTCTCATCTTTACAACACTCGTTGAGGGCGTCATTATTGACTGAACAGTGCCATTTTATGAGTGCATTTAACTCTTCTTTGGACATTTGTATTATGCTTTAATATAATGTTTTTTTGGGGGCCTCAGTAATGTGTTTAAATACCTCGGTAGAGTACTATTGGAAAATGTTATAATCACGTCATAGTGAAGCTTTTCTCATTAACATTTGGAATTAAAAATTGAGTCGATTCAACATTTTGTCGATAAGTGATGTCAAACTTGAGACCAACAAAATTGTATCATGTACATTTCGTCCAAACGAGACACTGCTTATGCTGTTGGTGATAATCATCAATTTAAAACAACCAAGTTCAGGTGGCACAATTAACTTCAAAACGTATTTGCTCCCATTTCTCGTTGTTTGTGTCCTGCTATCAAACCGTGACTTTTCGAACATAAATTTATTATACGATGCTTATCTGCTGTCGTATGAACAAATATTCTGTTGATTAAAACAGTAGTCGTGATTGTCTGCTAATTTTATGTAAGTAAGAATGGAAAACTCAAGTGTGCAGGATGTTTAAACAAATGCTGGAGCTGGTCTCCACTACGTTTGACGGCCTCGACGAAAGTTCAAAGGGAACAAGACTTCACAAATGTTGACACAGTGTTGCCAAACAGACGACCAGTCTGGGAAAACTGTTCTGCATCCAAAAGACTTCGAATATTTTCAAGTCTAATTGTTGCAGGTGCGAGGATGTTGGATCAAGTGTCTTTTGTAAACGAGCTGCTGATACAGAATACACGTTTGCTTCTCGATCGAAGCGTATGAGATTTCGAATTTTTAGTCGTGCGCTAGCGCGTTTTGTCATACACGGCTTTTGAAAGAGTATCACGATATTGATATCCTTATCACTTGCTCCGTCGTATTGATGGATAAGAGTAATAAGGTATTTCCTTAATTTGTAAGGACGTGAAATCGGCAAACAAGCTTCCCTAATAAGGAAAGTAGGTCGATGTTCTCAGTCAATATCATCGCAATAATTAATACGAGAGAAACACGTGGAGCTGATACGCTGTTCCATGAAGACGTGGCTCTCCTCAGTTGCGTTTTTTCAGATTTTGAGTTTGCTGGTCATTCAAACTGAGGTTGTTTATTTAAAAAATAAAGAGCCTACACCCGCTTAACGCACCGTATCGTTGATTTAATGATCTTATGAAGTTATTAGGAAGCTCATTTAGCAGTATTAATAGCTCATCCATTCATGGACAAAGTTTTTGATGAAACAAACACAATTGTCGGGGTTCGTTTATTGAAGCCTCCTAGTCATTTTAGATATAATAGTTCTACAATAACGTAACGAAAAACAGATACCAAATGCAAGTGGGTTATAACCGAAGGAAAGAGGATTAGGTTCGGCTCATCGTTCTTTTGAATCGTTTCAGCAGGATTCCGTGTCGTCATGGTTTCTGGAACACAAATATGCATCAAATGAAATCATCAGCGCATCAAGAATAAATTAAAATGAAATAAACATTAAAAACATTATCGTTATTCATTATGCTAAGAAGCAATTTCAACATGAACATACGTTCGTTTCAGCTTTCTTCGAAAAAGAGGAATTTGGTTTAACAATGAACTGTAATTTTGTGCTTATGATACTAAAGTATTTCCCTATATTTTATACTCTTCTCTTCTTATGCAGGTTGTATCATAGAAATTCAAAAAAGTATATATATTCATAAGAAAAGGCTTTCTCAAGAGCCGTGTTCTTATTATTATTACAAGTACCCTGGATAATCTTCATACACAACTAATCTCAAATAAAAATGAAAAGTAGAAGGGAGTGTATAATTCAACTTAAAGTTATGCGAAAACAATGTCAATTATTTTTTAAAATTCTTCACCCAGTTCACGAGGTAATGCATAGACTACAACGCCTGTTCATTCCAATGAAGAAAGCTGACGGTTGACTCGATACTTAATTGAGCAGCCAGTGGCATTAAATGTTCCTCATAAGTTATTCAAAAGTTCATTACAATTGTTGTTCGGATTTAAAAAAATTATTTTAGGATACTGTTTCCTTAAAGAATATGCTTCACCACAAGTTATCTTTTAATATTTTCTCGACATTCCGCGAGGAATTCTTGAGTTTTCAGTGCTTAAATTGTGACGGAAATGGATGGGATTTATTTATTTTTTACTAGGTTCCATTCATAACGATCTCTCCCATTGCGTGGATCTCATCTCCACTTCTTCAAACGCATATTTTGGAAAATTCTTCACTGACATCAGCATCCTTCAGTATCGCTGAGCGTGAATGCCATTGAATTTAACTGAAAATAATTCGACACAAAACTTCACAGTCGTGAATTTAGGATGCCTGTGTCGCTGGTACACTTGACTCCACCATCCCAAGTTATAAGAAGCGACGTGAGATGAATATTTGTTTAAATTCAGTATTATAGGGATCACTTTGCAAATGCAGCTCATATTTTCCATAACGGCTCTGCACATCTGTGGAAAATATCTGCACAACTGCACATCTGTGCAGATGTGCACGGACCTATCACAATATCTCTGCACATCTGCACATCTGTGCTCTGCACATCTTTCGCTGTATCTGTGGTGCTTAACATTCCAACTTTCGTTTAAAGTGTTACGTGATTCGCAAAAGGGATTGAAATTAGATTATCATTATCTTGCATAATAATTACCGTTAATGATAGCCGTGGTGTCCGTGGTGGTGTCCGTGATGGTGTCCGTGGTGGTGTCCATGGTGGTGTCCGTGGTGGTGACCGTGATGGTGGCCGTGGTGGTGGCCGTGGTGGTGACCGTGCTTGTGGTGATGGCCGTGTTTGTGGTGGTGACCGTGCTTGTGGTGGTGGCTGTGGTGGTGCTTGTGCGAATGGTGATGTTTGTGGCTGTGATGATGACCGTGTTTGTGGTGATGACCGTGTTTGTGGCTGTGTCCGTGCTTGTGGTGGTGACCGTGATGATGACCGTGATGGTGGCCATGGTGATGGCCATGATGGTGGTGACCGATGTGGTGGTGACCGTGTCCGCCGTACCCCGGAGCGGCCAAAATGGCCATCACCGCCACCATTAGCAGGCACAAAATCTGGAATTGGGCACAAAAGGAACACTGCAGTACACCGAGAAGTCTCCTCCATGCTTCGTTCTCCATGCACCAAATTCTTGATTTGACAAAGAATTCACAGCACCTCTCCGCGTTGGATGAATGGCTCAAGGTTTCATAAATTTGAGCATCAATTGACTCTATTTTGAGTTTTACAGTTATCTCTGTTTCAAGTTAGGTTATTGATTCTCTTTTGAGTTGTATAATTGACTCTGTAATGAGTTTTATAGTTTACGCTGTATTTAGTATCAACAACACAAGCTCAAAGATACAATTCTAAATCCAATAGCAAGATACACAACTACGTTCAATTTTTTCTCACTTGCTTCTTTACTCCCAGGCATGTGGTTGTAAAGGACAGACGAGAATTAGGCATAGAATTGCAATACATAAGAATGTTGTTCTGGAAGATTTCTCGAAGCACTGTCACACAAAAGATGAACTTCCAGAAGAAGAAGATAAATAAGATATTAAATAAGATTCTTAGCTTGATTAACAGTTTTATTTATCAATTAAAATATGAATGTATAGCTATTTTTCCATCTTTGCGGTATGATAACTGAGGATATTTGGCTTCCTCTTCATTAGAGCACACGCTAAATAATCCAATGTTGAAGAAAATTCAGTTCTAACGGCCCTAAAACCCCTAAAATTTTGGTTTGCAAGGATATGGTGAATTTTTTTACTCTGTTCGAGATATTTTGCTAATCTTCAATTATTTTTAGCGACAACAAGTATATTCAGATAGAATCCATGACTCCTATTAAGGTGAAGTTCCTTCATATCGGTAAAATGGCATTGACGTCAAAACTTGGATAAGAAACTTATCCAACTAAATGACAAGCGAATTCAATTTAATGTTATCATACCACTTTGAAATCCATGTCTGTTGTAGAGATGTGATCGGAGGCGACTGATGCTTGAGCCTGCTTCGTTAGGCCTTTTATAGCGTAGACCCGCAGACGTTTCTCGTCAGCGCAAGCGTTATGTCACGGCTCTGCATCTAACTTCCCGCCCCCCCTCTCTCAGGGTAATAAAGTTTTACGAAGAGGTCACCTGCCGACTCGTGAAAATCCATTAAAACTGATCTCCGGCGAGTGAGTGTGAGCGCTATGGATGCGCACGTTTTTAGTGGGTTTTCAAAGTCAGACCAAGAATGGTTTCATGAGGAATTACTCTCATTTGATAACTTGCTTTCAGTGGCAGGTCGAAAATGGTTTGATGAGAACAGCTTTTGTCGAGTTGCTTGTTTTCAGAGTGTGTTTCAGTATGAGGCGCTTGAGTTCAATTTTTCCCCTCAAGTTTCGTGAGAAAAAGTGACTAAAGCTGATAATAACTTCATTTAATATCGTTCGGTATTTAACGTAGAAAAAATAACATATTGGTTTCTTATTCGGAATAATATCTAGAAACAACGCTGCTGTGTGTTTAGACCTAAGCTGAAAATCTGAAAGACATGACCACCTCTGAGAGCATGTTTTATTTCCGCACATTTACAAAGCAACAGTCTTAGAATTTATTCACTCGTAATCCGAGACCGAAGTCACCACGGCTGAGCCCACGCGTTGGTAAACGAATTTTTTGGAGCAAAAATTTTTATTAAGACCACGCATGGGTCGTAACGCCGAGACGCCGCCGTGTGCGATGCAAGTTTACGGGAGTCGTATGGGATTTTGAAAGCGGTTCCCGTACGTGGAATGACGCCTGCACGTGAACTTCCAAGGAGCAAAGAGAGAAGTTTCAAAAGGAAGCGAAGCGTTGCAAAAAGTGCATCGTAGCACGTAATGCCACCGCTCGCCGCGAGAAGCCTCGTCAAAGCAGGGGCTCGTGTGAAGTCTGGACGCATTTACCACACTCCGTTAAGAATGAGTTTAACTGCTAACGTGCTTCTACATGCATTACCTACATTACCAAAGGAATGAATAATTTATTTAAACTAAAAGTATTGTTGGTGATGGGTATTTACAGGAAAGCACAGCGAAAAATGTGTTCATGGAACAGTTTTTTCATATTTTTCTATTCATGAAAATGTAAGCGTGCTAGTGGAGCATAAGAATCAGTCTTTCATCTACGTAACTGCTGCAAGCTTTGCGCTCATAGACCTATTTATAAGCTATCATATTTTCAACGAGTTCAGTATTGATGATTAAGGCTGAAACTCAGTTGCAATAGAAAAATTTCATCTAATAAACTACTAATTATATAATTACTGAATTGCTGAACACCATTTCAAATGATTTAGGTATCAATTTGTCTAATTTTCAAATCACTTGACACCAACGTGAACACGTCTCATAATATCGTGATGCTCATTACTCGATGACAATAAAAAAAGCGACTCAAACTCTACAAACACCAAAATCTGAGTGTGTTTTTGCAGTGTTTAAATTAAAACACGCTCTGAAAATGACTGGCTATTTAATGCGGCTTGAAATGAAAAGGTCATAATTTGGACGGTATGTCCGAATAATTCATACTGAAATTGGCACTGCTCTGTAGTTTGTGTTTGATGTTGTTTATTACACGAACTAATTTGGTAAAAGTCCTCTCAGACCGCCATTTGCAGCGCAATGTTCTTAGAACTCAGTCATTGACCTTCAACACTTGGTAAGAAATACTTTTTCATCAGAGACGAAGATCCTCATGTATGCCCAAACGTGACTGGAAATTTTAAACTACCAAGATGCAGGGCATACATGCGATTGAATTCCATAAGAAATCATTACCCCTTCTTCATAATAAATATTTATTTCTCCTGCGAAATTCATTCCTGGTTAGATGCCTCAGAAATTCAAGGCAACTGTTACATACAGAATCAAAATGACGTTCAACACCTACTAAAAGTCAATTTCTGTTTGTTAGCATCAAATTTTCATCACTGATTCAGCGGTACGACCAGTCCGAGAAGTTTTCACTCACTGTAAAATAAGACCGTACAAACACGCCCGTCGCTATATATAGCACCCCTAAAAATTGTTCGGAACGCAACGTGGAGCCGAGAATATCAAAGCTTGTCTGTGAGGGAACGCGTTGGGTTCCTTGAGAGGAAAAAAGCGTCTACAAGGGAAGCTGTCGAGAATTCGATTCATCAAAGTCACTCAGCACGTCACATGGGCAAACTTTCGAGAAGAATGTATGGTAAAATTGTTCACATTTTTTTACAGGTGCTAGCCAAGGGTTGAAACAGCTCGTACTGCTCTCGAAGAGCTGTAATTTTTGGATGCATGAAATATTAATAGGAGATTTAATTTATGATTTAAAATAATATGTGTATTGCCCATAGTGCTTTCTAAATTCCAGCGTATTCATGTAAAAATATTTCATATAAACAACTTTCTATCTTTGTCACGCAAATTCGTCGTAAATTTTTTTCTACCATATTGGGACGCATAAATGAAAGACCATCGCCTGTAGGAGGCGGCTGCTTATATTATTTTCAAACTAATAGTTAAATCACAAATGAAATTATTATTTGTGGTTCTATATCACGAAAAGCAAAGCAAAACACTGAGAAAAGTTTTTAATTATGTAGGGTGCCACTTTCCCGTTGTGCTGAGAAAAAACTGTTACTTAAAAATTGTCCACATTTTTATAGGGGCCAGCAAAGGGTTGAAACAGACTGAAAAAATTGTTATTCAAGTATGAATAATGGTCCTAGGAGCGCCCTTAGAAGGGCGCCGTAAAATTGCAAATTAGCTGTTAGGAATAGTCAAACTTCATTGTAAGGGAATTGTCTATTGGCTATTAGGAATTGTCTAACGTAACTGCATTGGTACTGTCTACTGTTTATTAGGAATTACCTAACACGACTACATTGGAATTCTCTATTAACTATCAAGATTTGCACAACACGACTGCATTGGAATTGTCTTTACATTGGGAATTGTCTAACACAACTGCGTGAGAATTGTGAATTGACTATTATAAATTGACTATTAGAAACCGTCTAGCACCACTGCATAGGAATTGCTTATTGATTTTTCGAAATTGTCTAGCATGACTGCATGGGAATTATCTATCGGCTATTAGGAATGGACCATTCGGAATTCTCTATCACGACTGCCTGATATCTTTCAAGAAGGTGCCTGGGTTGGATGAGAGTGACGGAGTAGAATAGTCACGCTCAAACAACTGATTAGACGTGGATGAGGAGAGCAGGACAGACCCAAGGTCACACAGCATAACTACCACCCGTGTTCTGTGACCAGGAGGCAATAAAAATTGTGCAATCGCACTCACAGTCATCGATTTTCACGCGCAGGAATCAGAACGTTTGATTTAACGTAAGGATGCGGACGGTTTTTGAATAGTGGGATCGCATCGCTCACCTAACTTCTCTCAGCATCATCAGTGATTTTTAGGGACCTCGAACATGCAGCATAAAATGATGGAGAATTCTCTAACCAGTATTTGTCCAGACGACTTTTGAGAGTATTTACAGTACCAGCTGAGACTGTTTTCCGGCGATTGGTTCCAGATTCTAACAAGTTTACTCGCTAAAAAAAATCAGGGATTGGTATGTTCTGAAGAAATTTTTAATTTTTATGCGTTTATGGCAGTTATTCCTTGTATGATCGTTATTGTCCTTTCGAAGAGCTCTTCCAGGCTAACGTCGTTCAAGCCATCAAGAAATTTGTAGATCTCAATTAGCTGATCTCGCAGTCTCCTATGTTCAAGCGAGATGAGTTCCAGCCGTTGCAGGCGCTGTTCGTAGCTGAGGTTCTGGATATCAGGGATCATTTTAATTACTTTTCACTGAATTTGCTCTATATTGATGATATGTCATTCTAGGGTTAGAGACTAGAATTGTGCTGCATATTCCAGATGGAGTTGGTCTAGAGCTTTATAGAGAGTCAATATTGTGTCTTTGGGCTTATAGTCACTGTTTCTTGCGATGAAACCGAAAATTTGGCTCATATTATTGACACTTTTTTTCACTTGCTAGTCATACATGAGGTTCTTAGTGATGGTCATGCCATGACTTTTTTGTTATTTTACCTCTTTGACAGGCCTAGCGCTCATTAAGGTTTGGAAATTTCGGTTATTTTTTATCCCCACTTCCAATCAAATCGTTAAAAATACAATTTTATTTTTAAAATGCTTGTAAATAAATTTCATTGTGATTATTGCGATCAACCAATATTTCGGTTTTGGTTCTAACGTGCATCATTGAGCATTTGTGAATGTTGACACTTATTTACTAGGCTTCTGTCCATCGGAGCAAGGCATTGAGGTCTGTTTGAATGGTTATTCTGTCCCGTTCCGTGAATGGCCTGTGGCAGAGTTTCGTTTCGTCTGCAAACTTGTTGATTTTACTGATGATTCCGACGTCAATATCATTGACTGATGATTTACTGTTGATTCCCTCAAGGCACTCCTGACGTTATTTCTGCCAGGTGCTATACATGTTGCTCAAGATTTAAATGATGAGCCAGTTTCGTATCCATCGAGAATAGTTGCCTTTTACGCCATTGACTTTAACTTTGGCCATAAGCCTCTCGTTGGGACTTTTATCAAAGGCTTTTTGGAAGTCTATGTCTTTGAGGTCCACAGTTGTGACTGTCACAGATACTGTTGCCTTTTCCAAAGAAGTAAAAAATTTGTGAGGCAGCTGCATTTTTCTCTGATTCCATGCTGGGCGTCGGTTATCAGGCGATGAGCTTGTAGATATCATTAATCGGGGCTTTCATTCATATTGCCTTTGTTATCCGGATGACTTAAGTTGTGTGGTAGTTATTGTTATTGATAGTTATTGATAGTTATTGGCTGGCTGTGTGATAGTTATTGGGAGCGTGTTTGTTCCCTTTCTTGAAAATGGGAGTGACATTCGCTTGCCTTCAGTCCTTCGGACCTATTCCAGTTGCTTGTGATCGACTGAACTGAAAATGTTCATGAGAAGTTCGTTGATCAGTTCATCAGTTCCTTTGAGTATTCGAGATGCTAAGTCGTCTGGTCTTGTCGACTTATAAGGGCTTAAGAAGTTGAGCTATATTTCTTCCGCTTCCACTGTTAACATATCGTCTGTCTAGGTATTTTGGTCTTCTAACTCTTGAGGTAGAGGAATTTTAGTTGAATCTTCTAGTCTGAACATTGATGTGAGGTAAGCATTTAGGATTATAACTTTACTCTTTTGTCCGTTTGGGTTGAGCCATCAAGATCGATTAAAGGTTCAATTGTGTGTTTTTTAAGCAGCCTAAGGTTGGAACATTTCTAAAAGGTTTCAGGATTGAATTTTGCTCTCGATCGACAATGATTGATTTTGCCATGAACCAGAAACTCGAAGTCAATCATGTGTTTTTCACCTATTTTGTCCATGACCTGAATGCCTGCTATTCGTAGGTCGGAGGTGGTGGGGTCTAGGATATTACTCTGCCTTGTGGGTTCGAGGACATGCTGATGCAGGAAATTTCCATTAGGTAAATCAATTTGCATATTTCCGGGCGCTCAACTTTGTGGGGAATTCCAGTCTATTTGGGGGAAGTTGAAGCAGCTCACAATGAAATTTTTATTAGGAGTACTTAAAATATCGTCAAGTAAATCCTAGAGTTCATCATCAGTCACTGTAGTAGTAGGGCTTTTAAAAGGGAGAATTATTTTGATAATTGTTCTTGGTCGTGAATGGACCGTGTAATGTGGTAGCTTAATTCTTTGGGTGGCTCGTTCCATTTCGAATTGCGTTTGCAGAATTTCTTTGACAATTACCATCCCACCAGAATTTCTTTGAGTTTCGGAACTACCACCCCACGTGCTGTAAGGGGGCTTGTGACATTATGGTACAGGTATCCTTTCAGCGAAACTTCTCACGAGAGATGCCGTCCATGTAGATCTAACCACGTTTCGTTCATGGCTTTGACTTCGTGCGATAAGATTGATGCGATAGCTTACACGTCCTGCATTTTTAGCAGGATATTTTAGGCATTGCTAGTTATAATTTCTTGATATTTATTACTCTAGTCAGCGTGATCGCTCTCGGTTTGCTGGCCCAATAAGCTGGGGTCGTCACTGCTCTCGTTAATTTTTTTTTTTAATAAAGTTCCTCATCTGCAACCAAATCGTTAAAAACGCAATTTTTATTGCTTTAAAAAAATACAAACAAAATTTTATTGCGGAAATTAAAAACAAGGATCTAGCAACAGGTCAATGAACAACAAATTCACTCGTTAAATTCATGTGATTGGTTTTCATCGCTCTCCTGTTCACGGTGTGTCTCGGAAATTAGCCCTCCATTTTCATATCGTTGCCTTCAAGATGGTTAGTCTTCGTTTCTTCCTCGCGCACAGTTTGACTCTGTTATGTTTGATTAATAGCTGTGCCGACGTACACACATAATTACTAATTTGATACGGTTCGACTATTCTTGGATAAGGGTAACCCGACGACGTATCGAGATGCACATTGCGTTCATTGATTTTTTGTAGACTTTAAGATTCGAAAGTTAATGAAATCTTCTCTTCCAATAAGATACAATTCAGTAAGCGTATATTGAGCAGTAATACTACATGAAAGTTTATTTTGGGATTATTATGCATTGAACAAAGTTTCGATAAAATTATTCTGTTACTTCGGGCTATGAAAAAAATGTTGACGCATGGATGAAAAATTAGTTTCCCTTTGAACGTACTGTAGATAAAAATTTCATTCAATTATGAATTTGATTTGAGTCTTTTTACGTGATTAATTAATCGACGCTGTAACGAAGCATAAAGCGCTCACAATTAAATTCGACTACGATGCGAAAGATCAAGAGATCACAAAATTAAATTAAAGAATGGCAACGTCTTCAGCGAGTTCGTTTTCTTCCGTATAAGTAACGGATTAAAAAAGTGTTTAACACACGACTTTCAAGCACTTTGGAAGTAGATTCAACTAAGCTAACATTGAATAAACGGGTTTCGCTTCCATGGAAAGTCAGTTAATCCCTACAGGAACGATTTTTCATCCACTGTTGTATCACACTTTTACTTTTGAGTGGTATTTTGTAATCAAATACTCGTGGAACTTGATTTTATTATCGGTGTACCGATTCACTTGATCAAACTTAGCCATATCGAGCGTTGCAGCCCCATAAAATGTTTTTGCTCTCCGTAAACTAGGTCTAAAAAGATAACTCACTCAATGATAATTCGAAGTAATATGAACAAAATCGTCATGGGTCATTTCAGGGTATTTCAGTATTAAGTAAAATTTTAACCATCTGCTGTAACGCAGTTTGTGCGACGAATTTGCAATGTATTAAAGTAAGAATTCAATAAATACATAGTTCATATGATTTTTTCTTCTGCATGAAATTTTGCGTCGGTACTTGTCTAAAAATTAATTGCAACCTCAAAATTGAATGTCCAACTCTATTCAATGAATAACCAAGTCTGAAGCTTAAGAAAAGACAAAGCCTAAATTTTAAGTAATGATTTTGAAATATAATTTCTAGTAATAATTCGTCAGAAAAAACATAAGCTGTTTCGGGATGCACGTTGTGTATTTTTTCGTAAAAATGCAGAACGTGCATTTTTTTCACTCATGATTGCGCTGATGCTTTTGTTTATTTTTGTATTCGTATTCATCGACGAGAATAGGTAGTTCAACTTTTTTGTGTTTGCGAGTTTGATGACGCATTGAGGTAATTGCGTGCAATTGCAGTTGTGCTGTTGATTTCACGACATATTTTAATAATACATTATGTATAATATTAAAATAAAGCAAGCCCTGGCAATTTTAGAAATCTGATATGTTTTGACTCCGTGAACGCAGTGTACTTCATAAATAGTACTTATTGCTTTGTGGCACGCTTAAAAAAAATAGGCATACAATTTCAAGTTCATTTGTTGGTAGAAATAACACTAAAATCCAGAAGGCAATTTTCAACGCTAGCGACTTCGTCGCTAGCAAGACTCGTTCTGCTGATTTTCAAATTTCACATAAGCAGAAGAAAATTTCCCAGTGGTGTGATAGAACTGCAGCGAGCTCTAGCAGAAATACGAAAGAAAGTACCATTAAAGACGCAGCGCCCATTCTATCTTCCCACGAAAGTGTTATTTCTATGATACAAAAATGCAGTGTTTGTTTTATCGCTCTAGTTTCCCGTCACACGAGCTTTGAGCGCCGCTCAACTTCTACGTAATTTTGGCTCGGATGAGCTGTTTTGGGCTTAATTGAAAATTCAAGCGGAATTGTCAGTTAATTTATAAGACCCAACTTTTGTTTTTCATTGAGGTATAAAAACCTAAAAAATAAAGGTTCAATTCGGAAATGAAGGTCGACCTCGCTCATTAGCTCGATGATCGAGGAGTATGTTTAAAAATTCAGATGAATTATTTTTTTTTATGGAGCAAATACGGCCCATTCGAACTGCGAGTTTAAACTTAAATAATTCCGTGTACTAAATGATGTCTCAAATCTAACGGGACTTCATTTATTGATCTTACGTACTGATACCTTTCACGTTACTGACGTCACAGTAATATGAGTACTTCAATCCAGAAAACGTAAGAACATGAGTCACAATGTAATACGTGAAGAAAAGCAGCTTTTTGTAGTTCTCTTTCATACGCGAAGTATGAAACTAAGGTTTCTTGCTTTCGGACTAGGTATGAAACAACAAAATGATACGCAGGTGAACCTCAGCTGGACGGAACTGTGTCTAAAATGGTAATGTCTTAATAAGATGGTACGGTTCTCTCACTCATCTTGGTCTGCAACGTAATGACTAACATTGAATTAGTTGACGACTGCGGTAAAATGAGGCTCAAAAATCTTTACTATTTAGTAAAGGTCTATAATGTGTTCAGCAAATTCATTGTTAAACAGACCAAAATCTCCTTATAGAATCTCTCCATGGAAGCCTTTCGCAAGAAATTTCTCTAGAAAGTATTCGCTGGAGTGAGAAAATAGCATTAGAAATAATGTGTTTCATATTTACATACGCATAAAGTTTATGAAATTCTGCATGTATAATTAAATTATGCATTTGCAAATAGCTCATTGAATTGTTCACAAATTTTCTGAACAGAACAAATTTAACCAACAATCATTTACCGATGTGATTGTGTACATAAACAAAGAACAGAGTTTTCGTTGACTCTGAACTGCTAGTTTTGAGTAGAGAGACAAATTCATTAAAATTTTATTTTTATTGGAGAGATTTGTAAGACAAGGAAAAACACCAGGCACACACACAGGGTATTCGAAAACTAATGGAACAAACTTTGGCAGCACTTATAAAAACAAAAACAACAAGTTTTTCGAAAATAAATAAAAATTCAAACATTCATCGTTCTCTAGATCTCAAAATGTTAAAGTGTAACTGTATAGGCCGTACTTTTCCCAACAGATGGACGACAGTTTAGACGAGTACTATGGTCAAGGAGATCTCCAGATTTGACACCTTTGGACTTGTACTTTTGGAGCCACATGTAGAGTTTAATTGATGAAACCCTGGTGAAGACAGAAATGGATCTTGTTGAAAGGATATTTCACACTGCAGGACTCATTGCGGATGATCCACAAGTGTTTTATCGAGTCAGGGAATCGCTTCTGCGTAGACAACAGACCTGCATTGACGAAGCTGGCAGAAACTTCGAACGACTTTTGTAATTCCAATTCCGCAATGAAGTTCAGGTAAACCAATGAGCTTCCATCGTCTTCGACTTCGGGGACTGCCACCACTATAGTTAGTTGAACCCTACTCAACTTTGAGATTAAATAGCTCTATATGAAGAATATTTGGACATTAACTGATTGATGAAAATGCCGTTTTTTGTTTTTTATGTCTATTATCAAAGTTTATTCCATTCGATTTTCAATTCCCATGTATTCGCTACAGAAAACGATCGTTAAGTCCGTCTCACTTCAACAAATTGAAAAGCCCAAGTACAAATACGATATGCATGGTTCACATATCTGCTTCTAAAACAACATCTAACATTTTCAACGAATTGTCAATAAAAAAACACTGTCGATATTAAGTTACTTCCGTAACAAAGTACTTTCAGGAAGAAGCATTCGCGATAAGGTAATACGCTCGCTAATACAGTACTCTTAAAGACGAAATACTGTAAAAAAACACACTTTCAAGATAAACAATTAATATAACTTCGGTTTCTTCCTACCATTTTAATTACATTTTTCAATCCGCATAAGCGCAATAAAGTTTGATTGGTAACATTCTCTAGGAAACTGACCTTAAAATTAGTAGACATCAACGAATTTTCCCTTATTTAATCTATTCATAACAGTATAATAATAGAGAATTACACGGAACGATTTCAATGAGAGAAACCACAGTTTAGAAATGAATAATAACATAAAAGCTAGTAAAATATTACACACTTTCCACTCGCAGTATATTTATTAAAATCACTAGAGCTTCCGAGCGACACTCCATTCTTCAGTAGAACCTAATAACAGAACGAACACAATAAAAATCCATATACTGCTCCTGTAAAAATACGACATAAGAAAAAAAAACTAAAATTGCATGCAATAATAATAAAAAAAAATTTTCGATTACTCGAAAGCTTTAATGATTTTAATAAACAAACATAGCAGGAAGAATGAGAAATATTTTTACCGGCCTTCGTGTTATTATTAATTTTGGAGAATTACATATACGTATAAAATAGAAGTCTCATATTATGTAAAAGCTACGTATTTCAAGAGTCGGCAGAGACAGAACTACATGCCATTTTTTTATTAGCATTTGATAATCGGTATAAATTGGTATGGAAATTTACCGTTGGTGTTGACACCTCTAAATTCATTAAAAAAGTTTGTAAGCTTTAACCATTATTTCAGCGATCAACAAATAAGTCAAGGGACAACAGTCACAGTAAATCTTAAATATGAACGACGTGACACCAAGACGACAGGAAAGAAGACTCGACTAAGAGCTAGTTAAAAACGACAATTTCAAACTTTTATTTATGTTTTCCATCATTCAATAGTGATTTGAATTCATTAGCACTTTGCAGACTCATTAAAGCCTAAATCAGTGGTAAAATTGGTGGTATAAAACTTAAATGTATCTCTCTCAGAGCTACGTTTTTGGGAGCATGTAGCCAAATAAATATGAAAAGGTTGTGAGTGACAACCTCAACATTAAATTTTCAACTGAAAAAAGGGATTAAGGAGCGTATAGATGTGCGTGTGAATGCGATCGTGAGCGGTATAAGTGTTTCGAGTACACTCTACATAATAAAGAGTGATTTTTGCCCAGCAAGCGAGGGGGCTAGCTCACAGTTACATTTATGTGTTCTACACGGACATTACTTAAGTCATATTGATGCTATGAATCTGAAGCGAGAAGTTATAATGCGTTAGATAACACTCGCTATCAAAGTCTTCAATATATTCGCTGGGTTAGTATATGCGTATGTAATATTAACCTATAGAGTAAATTAAATTTCCTTTTCTTATTCCGTAGTTCGAATCTAGATGGTTCACAGGTGGAACTTCTGTGTTCCTGAAGGTCTATAACCTCCTTCCATAGTCGAGCACCGCAGTCCAAGCATCAAGGCACTCCAGAAGCTGGGTTTCACACGACCGACCCTCACGAAGCCATGCTGACAGTTTGTAAGTAGTTTGTTGCGGTAATGATGATCTGTAACATGGTGATGCTCTCCATTACCTTGCAGATCCTACTGGTTAAGATAGCAGGTCTGCAATTTCCGGGAGATGTCTTTTTCCTATTATTAAACATCGGTATTACGACTATGTCTTTCCATCTGTGTGGCAATCTTCCTTCGGCTAGTGACTTGTTCATCATGACCAAGATGGGCGTCAGTATAACTTCAGTGGCTTCTATTAGGACTCTTGGACCTACCCCGTCCATCCCTCCAGACTTGTTTGTCATTAGTTTTTTCAGCTTTTCTTGGACTATATCTTCTGTGTCGTATCTTCACAGGCTCCTCACCTCGTCTGACAGGTCGCGTCCTGAAAAATTCGGGCTATTCGTCGTGTGTTCCTTAGAGAACACACTATTGAAGAAGTTATTCAATAGATTTGCTTTCGGTTTTTCACCTGCTGTTGCGCTACCAGCTTCGATGTCGAGATCTGGCACGGATGAAGCTGTTTTAAACTTGCTTTTCGTGTAGTTATAGAATGCCTTCGGGTCCGTCTTCGATTCTCTGGCAATATTCCTCTCGGAGCCACTCACAGCTGTTGGAAACGTCCGCTTGGCTTTGTTTCTTCCTTTTGCGTAAATATGACTCCTCTCCTTTATTTCTCCCAATGTATTTCTTGTATGCTGCTGATTTTTTCTATAACTTTATGAAAAATTCCTCATTCAGCCACAATGGTTTCCGTTTCTTCACGCTTGGCTTTGTCTTCGGGATACTCTTTTTCCATTGCTTGTGTCAAAATTGATTCAAAACAATTCCAGCATTTCTCAATATCTTCTCTCAAGTTGAGAGGTGTCAGTTTGTCATTCAGAAATTTGTAGTTTTTCCCTTGTGATAATTGAACTTTCTTGGTGCCGATTGCTTGTCTTCTTTCTAGCACTTGAAATCTAACTTAACCAGACGGTTGCTTTTGCCAGAAGGTGCCTCAGCCTTTATGTCTTCTATCCTACCGTCTTCATTTGTAAGAATCAGGTCGAGTATATTTTCTGTGTGGTTTCCTCTTGAGTGAGTTGTATTCTGAACATGCTGATACAAGGAACAGTCTAATGCACTTCACGAATTTTAACGCTGCGTGGTGTGAGTTGGCCAGTGATACATCACCTGCCCAGTCAACTCCAGGGATATTGAAGTCACCGCACAGAAGTAGATGCCCGGTGTCCTCATAAATCTGAAATAAGAAGAAGAAGAGACAGAAGTCGACGTGTGAACTTGGCTACGCTGCAGACTCTCCTCATGCTGTCCAGTATCTTTATGTCGTTTAACTCGTTACTGTTCGGGCTTCAGTACACGCTGCCGATGAGCAGTTTGTCATCATCGCTCAGTCCAACCTCGCACCAACATCCATCCTCTGAATTCCACAAATTGGAACTGCCTGATATCCGTGAGTGTGTGTGTAGATTAATACTCCTCTCCTGTGACTTCCCACGCTTGAGAGCATGTGGTAGCCTTCAATCTGTAATTTATCTTCTTCAAATGATGTGCTTGAAGACTTCGGTGAAAATTCAGTGATACAAACAACATCAGGTAAATATGAAATAATGCGTGCCACCAGCTACAACCTCTTATTCAACAACGAATCTGAATTTGTATAGGAGCATTTCAACGCTTTCTCATTATTTACATGATTCATTTTTCCTTCTTGCTACTCTACTCTTTGCTCCCCTCCTACCGTCTTAGGACCTCCCGCTGTTCTTGCTTCCACGATCTGTCCCTTGTAAATCCCCCATCTGACGTTTTCCTTCTTCTTGTTCGACACTGCTCGCTTCTTTCTCCTTTCTATAACCAACGTCTTCCAGGTTTCTCATCACAAAGGGGTTACGTCTCTTGAGATGTAGATTTTTGAAACTCATCAAAAGAAAGTGACTCTAAAGATATCTCTGTGTTCAGTCTCATTGCCTACAGTTGCATTCATGGGTCTAATTCTTTCTGTGCCTGGTCTTCCAAGCCTTGTGATGTTACTACGGCTTACACTTGTCCTAAGCCCCTTTGTTTCCTCTCAAGGTTTTATTGGTCTTCTTTGACGGCTCCCTCTCAGTAAACGATGTTGGGCTCCTGTCGGCCTCTGAGCTCCAACTCCTTCACGTTCCTCGCAGCACTGACACTCAAAGTGCTCTCCTTCTCAGCCTCCGGAGCAGACTTCAAATCCTCTCGGGTGGCTTCTAATTCCAGATCAATTTCCTTCTTCATCTCCTTCCGCTTCCCTTCAGTATGCGCCAACAGCTCTTCTCTTGGTTCTGTTGCGTACTGCATGCATTTCGTCTTCACGAGCTGCGCTGTCTTTACCGCTGAAACTGCATCCTCGCTGCATCCCTCACAGTACAAATGCATTTTCGATTCTGGCAACTGAAGTCCGCTGTATTCCGTGTCCGTGAGTTGAGAGCATAACTGACACTACTGCAGTTCGCATTTCTCGCATTTCACCAGCATATTTCCTGCCATGAACACCTCCATACATACCTTGCGTCTAACACTCCCATCTTTCTTTGCTTTCGCGGTCCTCAATTTTTACACATGGGCGCCTTCCTCCTGACCATTTGACTTCCGTCGGGATTCGAGTTAGATCTCTTCCCTGAGCCTCGTGCCTTGTGGGCCATCTTTCACAACGTCTCCAACGGAAAAACGTGGTAAGGGGAGCAATGAAAATTTCACAGGGATAGTAATGGCGAGTAAGTGGATAAAAGATCTGAAATGAAATTTCTCTACAGTGCCGTACGAACGATTTGAAAGAGCCAGACCTTGGCTTGAATCACGCCTGAAGAAATTCGACCAAAATCTCGAGTATTACCGAAGGTGCAGAAGAACGTCTGACAAGCCGACCCTGAAGAAGGCCTTAATGTACATTTACATTTACACTCTCATGGGTCAGTAAGTGTGCAGCTTAGGTCCCAGCACAAATAAGGAACCAGCTTGAATGGCGTAAGAAAATCTGAAAAAATTAGTAAAACGTGGTAAAGAGAAGCGTAAAAATTCGTTTGCTTCAATTCGGTGGGAATGAAAAAACACGTCGAACAACGATATCAGACGTGTAATAAACTCTACGTTGAGGTACTTTATATAATTGAATAAAAATTTACCATGATTAACTGGCAAATTCGATGATATTGAGAAAAAAAAAATTCTTTAATGCTCGAATCTGTGTTTTCGTTACATTGCCATTGAAATGTTTCGTTCGGATGGCGTTCAAAACTTATTCAATGGTCTTCAAATTGCATCCACGACGTCAAAGTTGCGTCCATTGGGCAATCAGTGATTGAACCAAATTGATTTTAAACACACTGTTTAAGTATAGCTAGTCGTATCTAAATAAGCATAGAATTATGAATCGACGAGAAGATGGAAATTTGACAGAAATTTTCATCAGTGTTTAGCTGATTCAAAAATAATTTATTGTTTTCATGCAAGTTTTAAAACTAGCAGTTATTGACGTATTATTACCCCAAAGTTATTTTGACTATGACGCAAACAAATTTTATATTAGTGTAGGAGATAAAAATCAATGTTCTAGCAAACGTTTTGTCTTACCAAGCTTTCTAACATTGCAAAACTTTTAGAAGGACTTGTGTAAGAATCGTACAACCCCGTGGGAAATATTCTCCACAGCAGAAAAATGTTATAAAATAAGAAACAAGTTTTTAAAACGGGAACTTCTTTTAAGATCTATTCATGCCTCACATTTATGAGTGTTAGGTAGGATCTACGCACATGAATTAGTAATATTAGTATTATTATCATTACAATTATATTCCTGGTTTTACTCTCGCAGAAACCGCGAGGCTGATCTCAGCAGGTTTCCTCAAAAGTTTTTTGATTCATTACTTATTCTCTCAAATGGTTCCTTGACACATTGGCGAGGGAAAAATAAGAAAGAACGCGAAAAAATATTTTGAAAACAAGCCACATTCCAGAGGTTTTTAACGAATTGAGATATTTCTTACAGTCCACTCATTCTATTTGCATTTCATGGTATCCATCCGACAGAGGAGACAAGTGGTCCTGAAAATTAAGGAATTTTATTTTTTTTGGCTAATTTTTCAAAAAAGTGAATTATCGTTATCTTGTAGGTATGGAAATTTAATTTTTTTTTATGATTCTAGAAAGTTGTCGGAATTAGATATCAGTGCAACGCACTATTGATTTCATTCTTTTTTCAAGAAATCGAACACGTTTCCAAATATCACCTCGTAATGAAAATGAGAATCATAGCGAAATATTTGTCTATCATAAAAAATGAGCCCATATTTAGAAGTGAAAGAGTTAAAATTTCATAAAAAATAGTTTCTTATGAAATTCTATAGAAGTTTTTCAGAATGAGGTGTTTTTTTACGGAAAAAACAATTTACCAATAATTAAACGAAATCAACGTGCTTTGAACGGAAATGGAATTGAAACATTTGATTTTAGGATACAATACATTTCTACACGCCAATGAAATTTTAGAATAAACTTCGATGAATGAGAAATTGATAAGAATGTGATCATTTGCTTATTATACGATTGTTAATGTAAAAAAATTCCGTTGTTACATCGTTTTGTAAACTCATATTAAGCATACCGTTTTGTTATGGCCATTGTTTCATTGCAAACTTGCACTGAAGGATTATTTCGTGCGTGTGTACATTTCGATGATATACCTCCACAGCTGTATCAAATTATAAATAAATTATAAGTATGCCCTTCCATGCCTCATAAAATAAATACAGGACCATACCTTCTAATTTTGATGCTTTCTTAATGCGGTTGGAATATCAGAACGAACAAACTCATCACGATACAGATCTTAGAATTCATTTTTTGTCATTAACAAACGTGAAAAGAATTTTGACCATTCCGCGTACTGAGTCACACCCGAATACATTATAATTTTGCACATGATGCAGGTACTTATCATCCTTTCAACATACGCAAACATTTGTAAAACGATAACAGGTTATTCTGGTTATGCAGCGAAGATCTCAGGTTATTCCTAAGGTTTTCAATAATTTACTGTAGTTATTGAATTAAATTAATCCGTCTGGATTGCGTAACATTTCCGTTCTCGTGCTGAATCAAAAAACTTGATCATTGGCTCATCGAGACTCATACTTGGCAGTGTTGGAGAAGTGCAAAAAAACAAATAAATCGAATATATCGATCGAATGGCCACTCAACTCTACGATACTGTGAATTTTCCGAACCTCTCATTCCATTTAGTGTAGAGTTTGTCCATAAATAGCGATGAGAACTTGAGCAGAGTTACTTCCATACTCCTACCCAAATATGGGGTCCATGAACGATGCTGAAGTATTTACTGCTGCCGAAGGATTTGTATGCACCACACGAACCTCTCTAGAACCGAATTTGTTCACTTTTTTCCCACAAATTCGGATCTACAGGGTAGATGTAGAGCATGATAACGAGGGTGTGTACTGTTTCCAGATCTAATTGTCGTATTTTCTGAGTCCATTGTGAATCCAGCTCTGCTACATAATAACCAGGTAATCAAATTTTCATTACTTGCCCGTTATGCTCATGAATTATTATGCTTTAGCTCTTAATTAGGGGAACCCTTTTACCACAGGTACAACATTATGTTGTATATTTTTTGGTTCAAAATTGGCATGAAAAAGTAACTGGAGCTAAAAACTTTCTTTCTATACTTTTTAGGGTAAATTCTGACTGGGGATGGCATTTTTAAGCATTTCTTCATTTAATCCTGCAAGCACTGGTCTATGCTTCTAAAATCTTTGATTGTGTTGAATGACTGAGCCATTACTCGTACGTGTGCATTAACGAGTACTGAACACACTTGTGAAAGGCACGCTGTAGATTGGAATATAAGAAGCATCAGAATTAACTGCTGTCACTTGAATCATTTCCATCGTCTGTTTCGTCTGTTCTTGCAGAAGTTTGCTTCAGCTTCAGTCTCAATTCGTTAATCAATTGCTGATAGACTTCATCAACGTTTCGCTCAAATTTCCGTTTTTTCTCTTCTTCTTGTTTGCTTTTTATCTGCTGAGGAGGTCTTAATTCAGCGCTGAATAATGACAGATCTTTACTGTCGTCGCTGCACTCACGTGGCTGTAGTCCAAGCCCCTCTCCACGCTCGTATGATACATTAAAACACACATCACGAGCCTCATTTTCTCCAGATATTTTTCCAGTTGCTGAGGAACCGAATGCGCTTGAAAATTCGCCGATCCCCTCCCCTCTTTCCGTATCAATCCCTGAGATTTCTTCGCTCCCTCCTACCAGAGGGGATGTCCCCCTTGATCGAAGCGTTTTTTCGTCTGCTCCTCTTGTTTCTTGGCCGGCGGCGGCGTCTTCCCCGGTACCGTGCACGTTTTCGCCTGCTCTGTAGCTGGGGCCACTTGCTCGAGACGCCGTCTGATCTTCGCGAGAAATGTCGTGGTGTCCAGACGCCTCACGGTCCTGAAAAAATTATTTTTTGTTAGAAAGTGCGCCGGTAAATTGGACAATGAAATGTTAGAAATTCGGCACTGAGATGTTCTCTAGAATGAAAAGCTTATCTGTATAGGAAGCATGTTCGCTTTAAGTTATTTGAAAGCAGGCACCTATTTCATAGGAAAGACAGGAAAAGTATCAAAGGCTTATTTTCGGAAGGGCTCCGTTTGAAAAATGTCGAAATTTTTTCGGGAAAGTTGCGATTCACTGTCGAAGTTCTGTTAAAGGAGTCAGGCAAGACTTATTTTGTGCATCAAATTTTCCAATAGTGATCATGTCAAATAAAAACGGAAATAATTTGTAAAAAAAACATAAATCTGTTTGAATAAAATTTGCTTTAGGATATAATTTCATTTAGCATTAAGTGCGCACAAATACCAGCATTCATTCTCTCCTCTTCGTTCTGAAGATTCGAAGTCTCGATAACATAAAGCTTAGATTCTTGATAGAGTATTCAGTGTGCGATAATGATAACAATTATCTTGTCTACTCTAGACCAACATTCACCAGGACCGAAATTCGAAAATCTCATCCTATCAAAACCCACCAAATACACTTTGCTCGATGAACAAAAGCACCGTAAATCACCCTGTCTTCAATTAGGATAACAATTAGCTATGGATTCACTGCTGAATGTCAAGATTCGTGGTTTTTACGAGCGGTGAATAAAGCAAGGAAATGAACGCATGGCACGAAAATTGAAACAAACGCTACTTCTTAATTAAAGACCACTTCCTAAATGGCTGCAGCTCCGTCTCGTGCCAAATGCCCTCTCGTTCACTGACCGAGTCGGTGCCAATATGCTGAGGTCGCTGCAGTTCGCCGCGCACGCTCGGTCTTACTCTATCATTTGTTCATACCAACTGAATTGATGCAGGTGCTGACACCGGTGGATATTGGTAGTGTTCCTACCTGAATGATGTTACTTTATAGTTTATTCTCACGTATTGAATTGATACAGGTGTCGATACTGGTTGATGTTGGCATATTGTTCTCAAACGCATGATGACACTTCATAATTTGTTCACAAATATTTAATTGATACAGGTGCTGACATCGGTTGACACTGGTAGTGTTCCCATAAAATCCCTTAAAATATTTGGAAAAATAAAGTTACATTTATTGTGCCAGTAAACAAAGGTGACATAACGTGCTTTCTATTTCACTTCAAGAAACGCATAAAATAAAAGTTAATGTTCCAATACGTTTCAACAACAGATTCTGTGATGCTGTTGTCAAATGCGCTTTGAACTGCACTTCGAGAAATGCATAAAAATTATTGTTAATGTTCCAATTACTTTTGACATTTGAGTGTGTCGCGCTATTCTTGGAGGCTGAAATGCTGAACACGGATCGTAAATTCCTGGTGTCAATAAATATTCTGTCACACGTGTAATAAATATTCTGTCACACGTGTAATAAATATTCTGTCACATGTACAATAAATATTCTATCACACATGCAATAAATATACTGTAACACGTGCAGTAGATATACTGTAACACGTGCAATACATATACTGCTACACGTGCAATAGATATACTACCGCAGGTGCAATAAATATATTGTAACACGTGCAATAAATATACCGTCATACGTACAACATTTAGTATTCAGAAGCTCCCTATTGTTTAACACGTGCCAACGTGATAAAATTCCAAACAACGAATACTTCGATGCTGAATTCAACAGCGATTACAAAAAACCGTATTTATGATTTGCAGAGCAAAGAGAAAAAATTCAAGATCACAAATCATGTACGTACGTGTAAAATTCTATAAAAAATACAAGTATACTGATAAAGAGATAAATTGAAAAAAATAATCTTCGTAATCATGATATTCTTCCTAACATTGCTAACATAAATTATAACAAATCTAAATCAAAGTAAGAATATATTTAGGAGAATAATCAAAATACTTGCAATACCTAGTGATGGTGGAAAATGTAAAACTAAGATTGTCTCTAATGATAATGGAATAATGATGATAATGGTGACTGCAAAGACGGTATTAGAATTTAAAAAATCATGATCGCGTAAGAAATTCTCACTATGTTTGTTGTGCAATCATTCGTCGCTCACAAAATTTATCGAGAGCAACGTGACTAAAAAAATAGTGGAAGACACCAGTGAGAAGGTGGCCACATCATATCTGCTTCGTACGTGCGCCAAAAATAAAAAGGCAAACCAGGCCCTCCCTATCTTGTGTCTGTGCACGCTTGTCCCAACTGAATTGATAAGCACTCGCATCCATTTTATCAACAAAGCCGTTGAGTGGGTTGTCGTGCTAGACCTACGCCAGCGAACTCATTTATCTGTCTAGAAAGGTTGTGTCGTCCATATGTCTACCAGGCAAGATCCTGTGGTTCGTGTTATGAACGGCCCGATATGGTGAAGTCAACTGGTAACTTCTGTGGTTATCTTAGCCTTGGTGACAAAATCCACTTGATCTAATCGTCATCATCTAGAAACTCGATGAGGGCGACGGTTCCTTGTAGTGGCGGTACATGGCAGCTTGCAAAGGACTCCCATCGATTTTTTCTCCATCTTCTCCAAGTTCGGTCAGAACGACTGTGGAATCAACCTCTATGGCCTGGGTAGAAATTTCTCTCCCTAATAAACAAAACGCTCTCGACAAATGTTCCGTCTTTGTTCATAATATACTGTCATCGACATCATGCGACCTTTGTCAAGGACGGATGAATTATACATGCAGATCTTTCACTTTCATCAGCATTCGATACCAGTTTTTACACCTCAGGCCCTCACTCATAACCCAACAAACGATAGCGATAAATAAATTTAAAAGAGGTCGTAGCTTTAGCGAATCGGATTTCTAATTTATAAGCGCCTAAAAGAAAAGTTCAAATCTGATCCTGGCGACCCTTGGCATCTAGAGTGAGCTGGCGAGCAGTTGAACAGGGACGAAATTGATCGCGGTAGAGGAGGGAGGATGTGCCTCCGACGCCTGTCCTGCTCAGCCCTGCTCGACTCCTTCATAAGGCGTTCGATGCACAAGCCTTGCCGTTTCGGATAATCAGCTTACTCTTGCACACCACGTCTCTTCTGTATCTCCAAGTCTGGATCCTGAGTAACACTATGCGATGCAATTTTAAACTTTTCGAGTCAATGATATCCAGCAAGTACCAGTCCCTCGAAGCGTTGCTAATTCAGGCATTCATATGAACGCAGTAGTAGTTCTAGCTTCACTGTATGTTTGTGTTGACGTTTTCTGCAGAGCTCTTTTCTAGCAGACCTTCAGCTCCTGAGCTGAGTCGACGGCGAAAAATCCTTTGAATTTTGCACTCGCTACGTACCCGGAATGCTTGCATGCTCTGCCAAAACGACTTACGTTGTTCCGTTCATTTTTCCACTATTGCAGTTTTTATTCGACGTATTCTTTTACGCACCCGCTCTCAAAATACATTGATGAGCGAAGAGAGCAATGGCAATTTTCTATTATTTGCACACGTGTATAATACGCTTTTAAATCAATATAATACAATATTATTCAAGTGCTTGGCTCTATCGCTTTCAATCTGTTAAAATTAAAAACCCTATTTATTTCTGAAATATCAATTCAATTTCCCTCTCTCGAGCCGGAAACGATGATAGCAGCGTAATAACACGTGTAAAATTCTAACACACATCATCGAAATTTTTCGCTCAGGACGAATCGAAGATAATTTTTCTGAACAGCAGCGAATGAACTAAAAATAACCATGAGAAATTCTCAGCTGTTATTCAAGGTGGTCTATTTACTTCTTTCTCCGGCGCCTCTTTATTATTCTTAGTCAGAACGCTCGTGTGACATAAAGCCGCGTATAAGACAGGGATCAACAGAAATTGAAATGCTGTTCAACTTAAAGTTCTCACTAGCGCAAAAATGCCAGTTTCAAGCTGAGTGACATCGGTTTTTAAGCTAAGAAGGAACTCCATATCACAGACCGTATACGAAATCAACAAAAACCATGTCTTTTTGTCGATGATTTGAGCAGTTAGTGAGCTAGAACTCGAATGAGGAGGCATTTAAGCTTGTTCTACATATCTTCATTCACAATTTAATTTAAGTAGCAAAGCGCTTCTTTGATCTCTCTCTCCTCGTTTAATTTTTTCAGTCTGACGACACTGCAGAATCAACGTTAATTTCCGCACCTTCTACGGATTTTTCTTAGTTTATGCCAAGATTAATTCTAATCCACGTAGAGCGAACAAGAAATTTGCATTGATATTAATCGTGACTGGCTGAGTACTTGAGATTCAGGGCTTTATTGAGCATGCATTTCCACATCATCAAAGACAAAAGCTCCCAGAATATTTACCCGCGCAACATAGTTAACAATGGCTGTCACTGACACTCCATGTTGTTCTTTAGCAAAAATATTTCTAGGGGAAGTAATGCTTCAGTATCTTGAGTTTTTATTTACTGAAAAATAAATTTCTTTTAATTAGAAAAGTTTTATTTGGAATTAAAGACCAGAATTAGGTCAAGTTCTTGCTTTATCTCTCGACACGAAATTATTCTTTTCATTATGCCTGGTGAAAAACGATATGATGTATTATTTACTGGCATTGAACGGCACAATTGTATCGCCGTACTTAATTAAAGTAGATAACCGCAGTTTTTAGTTAACCTTTCATCTTAAAAAAGTGTACTCATAAGCCTTGTAGTCTTGCAGTATGTATTTGGAACATATATACGGTGGTTTTGCAGAGTCATACGGTTTATTTCAAATCAAACACCTCGACATTTAAAATGCGTGTTTGGGGATGGATGCGCTCTGAAGAAACAAAAACATTGCTTTAATGATACGGAAATATTTTGGGCCTACAAAAACTGATAATGAATCGAAAGTGCATTCTCCTCATGCGGTCACTTTATTTCGCTGGAGCTCTACACCGATGAATAAAAACTTCATAGTAATCTTACTAGGCTAACCAACGCTTTCAATAAATGATACCTAGTTCTATTGCGGTATCACAAGAATTCTGGAAAAAATAAACTTTTTCGATTGAGCTTGTCGCAGAATTCGTCCCTAATCTTACATTCATGCACGAATAGAAATTTATTCGTGGACATTCTTACGAGCAATTTTGAACGTCAGTGGCGAGTTTCGCTCATAAATTGGGGCTGCCTGCCAGGCTGCCCAGAGCTGCACCAGGCCTTTGATCTGAGCCAAAGTAGTAGATTCATAGTTAGACTCTTGCGAAAACGTGCACTTAGGGATATTGGAACTTTTAGTGATCAAAGTGACTATGGAAAACACAAAATGCACTCAGGTCTCGCATTCTTCATAGAGACTTTATACTGTTATAACATAAACTTTCGACTTCACTGTGATGCTGTTGACCCAAAGCTATGATATTTACCCAATATCAACCATATAAACTATCCGTCATTAATTTCTCCAAAACTGATATTTACCCTGTATCAACCCTGCAAACTATCCGTTATCAATTTCCCCATCAGCCTCTTATTGTCTGGGTCGAGATGGAAAGTCATTCACACTTTTCCCTCAAGTTCTCCATTTATTTAATGAAATTTAAAACGCTCTCTAAGTGAGTAAACACACCCAACAGTCCGTCAAGTGCAAGGAATTCAGTATTACTCATACAACAGTGAGCTTCTTCTCATAAGAATCACACGTGGCTTCAGTTACCTTGAATCTGAAGCTCTATACTCTACTCAAAAATCATTTACTCCAAATATTACAGTTTCTAAAAATTAATCACCATTCAGCTTAGCCGTTAGACAATGTTTAATTTGCCTGACTGAACACAGCTGGACGACATATGGCTCTAACATTCGTCTCCTATTTAACATCAAACAGGCCCGCAATTTCATGTGGAGACTACATGCATATACCAGTCATGTTTATTATGACAGTATCATGAGTTCCTTCAAGATTTATGCAGAGACATGCTAGGATTCTTTTGCGACGGAATTAAGACGATCTTGATTTCCTCATTCTGACTCGAGATACTCTACAACGTGCATGAGTGAAGGGTGAGGATTTTTCCATAAATATAAAGTGTCTTAAATTTCGAGCTCTGCCCGCAAGATTGAATTGCTCGAATCGATTTAAAGCTAGAGAAGTTTTCAATTGAGCAATTTTTGTTCATAAATTTTACGTACAATACCATGTACGCGGACTTGAATACAGTATAATTTCGAAAAATTGTATTGAACATGGCTAGTTATTCTGCCAGCGAGCAATTCTGTAAGAAGTATTAATCGTACAATTTGTGCAGATTCAACGCGATAACCAGATAAAATGAAATTACCACGTGCAACAAACGTTCAAGAAATGCTAGTTGAAATGTTACCGAAGTGTACGTTTGCATTTATTCAAACGTCGAAATCTAAATCAGCATGAATTTCAATTGTCGCTTCAGGAGCGATTGTAAAGAGTCTATTTTACAGAGATTGAGTCGGTGAAATACGATGTTTACGTCAAGAGTAAAGTCAGAAAAACAATCACGTGATACAATCAGTAGAATTCCTCGCAAGACTTGGCACTCCGCTCGCCTGCCTGGTCGGCACGTCTAATAAATCTCAGCTTGTTACACTAAACGTTCACGAAAATGTTTTGCCGCATGCACAAAAGTTCTGCTCAGCAGTTCAGCAAATAAAACAGTCTCCCCTCACTAAGCTGGTAGCTATGGAGATGTTGAAGATACTCGAAACTTTTATTAAACAGAAATATTGTCTTTGACTCATTTTTTCAACGAACTAAAAACTATTACTGGAGCTGTTTCTGTTCAGGCATTTAATAGCTGAATCAAAAATTAATGTTTCTCAAAAATAACTTACTATCAATCGTTATTAATTTTTCAGAACCTTGCGTTCAGAAACTACGTAGCATCGAACTCTTATTCCATTCATAGGAATTACATTTAGCTTTAGCTAATAATAACAGCAAGCACTACTTCACCAGCGTAGGTTAGTCAGACACCAAGCCTAGAATGATACTGAAGCGAATTTCGCACTTTTATTCTCATTATACTACCGCATGTATTTTGAAGCATAAATTCATCAAGCGTACGATGCGTAGCCCATGTTTTTTCGCATAAATTTATCGCAAACCGGCTTTGGTTGTCAAGATGGCGCCAGCAAAGAAGGGTCGGCTGTTTAGCCTTGAGTCTTGTTTAATTAAACCCAATTCTAAATACTTCTCAGGAACGATAGTACCCAATAAGGCTAGCTTCTTAATCAAGAACACATTCTACAGAATCAGCACTGTCTAAAATTTCTTGCTCATTGACTCTGAAGTGATGCGAATTGAACACAATTATTCCTAGAGCAGACTGCAGCGCGCAGAACTGGCGGCTGCACGGCATCCAGAAACTTAGCTTTACCTAATAGGAAGGCCTGCAAAAACTCGTCTTGCTCCCTGGTTGCGTCGGACGACCAAGTATAGCGAAATGAACAATGCTATGATTTTCGATGGGCTTGGCTAATTGGGCATATCCAAAATGATGGCGTCTGTTACTAGTTGGCGAGCCGCGCGATGATGATTCGTTCACTCAAGATCCCTTGTATGCAGTTGTGATAAATCTGGGAGAGATGATTTTTCTTTCACGTGAATCAGAGTTGAGATTCAAAATAGGTATTTCAGCATCGAGCATCACAAAATAAAGGACCGAATTATTGCCAATTTTCGTATATGAGAAATTCTATTATTTATTTTCAGTTTTATCCTCCCACGTATAACATTTATACCTGTGTCAATACGGTAACATATAAAAAATGAGTCAGTAAAAGCACACTTTTATGAAACTTTTCTTGTTTCTAATCCTATCATTTTGATAGTCAATTTGTTGAGTTTTACTTTTTCACCACTTCACTTTTTTTAAGCAAGAACTAATTAATCGATACGCAAAGAAACATGACAAAAAAAAATTCAGTTTTGTATCACAAAGGTGTTTAGGAGTAGGATGTAAGATATAAGGGTGCCAAATAATTTCACAAAGTAGCTCGTAGATTCGAGGTAACTGACTAAAAACGGTAAAATGTCAGAGATGTTTTAATTTACAATTAGTTAATTCTGAAATTAATCATAAGAGGATTTGTGGCTATGGTCGCCATTATTACTAAGCAATCGAAATCAAAGGTCAACAGATACCCTCTGGTAAACAGGTATAAAGCAGGAATGAAATTTTTACTCATGATGAAAATCTCTCCCTCGGCTGATAGGGGAGAAAACCAAATTAATTTGAGCTGAAAGTGTGGTAAACAATTTTCTACCGATAATGTTCGCTCCGTTCATGAGTAAAAAATGGCATGAAAATGTGATGACAGGCTGGTGGGATGACGGTGGATCAAAGTTTGGGAACTATCTTGACAGCAGAAACTTTGGACGTACAACAATTGAAGAAATATTTTCGTAAGTCAATGTTTCACATTGAAGTGGAAAATAAATTTCCTCGTATGTTAGACTCAAGAATGGGGCATAAATATGGCTGTATACAAATTATATAGATAATGATATGATCCTCTAGGCAAATACATGGTCGTAAGTTGTCTGTTCAAGATAATGAATTTGAATTTATCCTATTTTTGTTCAAGTATTGAAGTCGACACACTTTTGTAACATATATTTCCGTAAATATTACCTATCGTTTTGCCATTGTAATGAATAGATTTACAGATTAATACTGAAAAATTCCCGACGTGTACGTTTGTCTCTCCAGAAGTTATGGAAAGGGATTTTTCTGAATGTACAGATACAAGAATTATGCGGCACTTGACGTCAAAGATGCGAGAATATTTTTAGAATGATCGCTTTTTGGAAAAGATATGTTGAACTTTACAAATTAATTCCTCCTTGAGAATCAACTTCAGACTGAAAACTCGAGTACCCATGACAGTTTGAAATATTTTAAAACCAATTTTCTACTTGGAAGCTATTACTGACTTGAGCGCGAGAGTGTGGATGACTGCGTTTAAAGATTCTAAGTCAGTCATAGAGATAATTTGCCCTATTTTCCTCAAAAAATGAGTAAAATTCAATTTACACGATGCAAATAGTCGAACGAACTGAACGCTAAAGTCAGTTTTTAGTACTGCTGCACGATGGAAAACATTTTCTGAGTGGTAGGAAGAAACTATGAATAAAAATTTGTAAATACACATAGATCTGGAATTAAGATCTGTAAGCAGGCAATTTGAAGCATTACTTTATTTACGAGTCTGATATTGCATTCAAATATTAAGAATAATAAAACATATTGAAATCCCAACCTTTATTCTCGCTGGATATACGATAATTTGAATGGATTATCTAGCATATAGACAAGAAATCGTAAACTAATTTGAAAACTTGAGTTTTAACGGCGAATCCAAGAACGGTACATTTACGTCAGGAGCTTCGAGACATTAAAAACAAGGTATACAAGAAAGGCGAGGAATACTAATGAGTTAAGAGTAAAAGGAAATAGTTCACATTAACGTAGGCACAATAAAAGAACTTTGCCAGTCTATTGATGTGCAGTAAAGCCCACAAAATGAGAGAGAGACACTTCTTAGAATAAAGGCAAACAGCAAAACACCCAAAAGCCACTGCAAAAATGAAAGTCATTTGTAAAATACGCGGAATAGCACAGAAAAATGCGGAATGCAGGTGAGTCAATGAGCCGTGTTGATATAACATCCTACATAGTTCTAGTTACGTACACACGCTGAGAGAGAAACGATAATGGCTCTAGAGAAGGGACGCTTTTTTCACCATAGGGCGGGGCTTGTGCGGGCTGAGAGCAAGAGTAGAGAGAAGTCGTCCGGGGCGACCTTATGAAATCGACATCGTTGTCTGGTTGCCTACGAGTTACTTTCTGTTTTGCTGGCGTTGAAAAGTTAGCCAGCGAAGTACGATCGACTGGTATGCATAAAATACACCTTAAAGATTTAACCTCAATTTGAAGGCACAATAGAAGAGGCATGGAACGTCAGAGGGTTATCGTGAAAGCAAAAGCTGGAGATGCGATTCGAATGTTGCATCCTCTAGCTGTTGAGCTTATTTTTTTGTTAGAAATCGAATTTACTCAATAACTCATACATAAATAAAATGACAATGAAGGATAAATTGTTCAAACGTAAAGTTAAATGCTTGCAGTATAACTTCCGAAGGTTTTTTCATATATTTATCATGATTTGTTTGATCATTTTTTGAGCTCAGTGCGTCCACTGAAAATATTTTTTGAGAGATCATTAAAATTCTATTAAAATGTGTAGACAATTTATTACTAAGGAAACTTTTTTGGAATCACGAGTGAAATTCGAGTTTCAAAAAATTTCTCATTGCGGGGAAAATGAACACAGATGTTTTTTATGTATACTACTCATGTGAATATGAACCCAGGTGCTTATGTATAAATTTACGAATGAATTTTTATAACTCTGTATGCCTGTATGGACTCAGTATTTGGATTAAAAACACATACTAAAATAAGAGAATCTCATACAAACGTTTGAATGAGAAGCTAAGGAAAGTAACTCTTTCGCATACTTGGTAATGAAAGCGAGAGCGTCGGCAGAATAAGACTAAATTACTATCATGCTGCTTCGAAAAGTATTCGTCGGTCATCGACAGCTTAATGCCATTAGGTACGGAGCCTTATGTGGTGTGGGATTCGGGTCACTGGGCATGAGTGGAAGTAGAGAGATAAGCAAAACCGAGGCCTAACTTTATTAAAATGTTAGCTAGACAGTTAATTTGAGCGTTGACGATGTTCCGATGAATAATTCAATCGTAATCTGGAAGTTATGGATTCATTGGTAGGGTGGTCGCCGAATACCCGTAAAAATTCGGAAGAAAAACAATTCAGTCTTTAAAATACTCGATCAAAAATCTTCGTGATTCAAGTAATGAGTTACAAAAAAGTATCAGAAAAAAAATTCTGTCTTCATTCATTCACTTATTTGAATTCGAGTGGTCGAATTATTGTATATAAAATAATCTACGAAGGACGATAAGCTCTTTCAAATTCTGGAGCATACAAAAGCTCAATGAAAAGCGACGATATAAATTTTTCCGGTGCTTAAAGATTACTTAGTAATATTGTGTAAGAGAAAAATTCGCTCAGCACTCAAGAGAAAACCAATGTTTGGAGATTTACCTACAAACTGTAGATAAGCAGACCATTCTGCCTACGAACATTTATAGATAGATCGTTTTCAGTCCAGGTCTCAACGAATCAAATATATGAATTCTAAAGTTATGATCGCAATGACCATAAAATTCTTCAAGAACGCAAATCTATCAACAAGTACAAAGTATGCTTCATAGTTGATCTACATCGCAAAATAAAAGCCAAATTATTCAATAAAATGAACAATAATGCCCTACTTCAGCAAAAAAATCATTAATTGCAAATGATTAGTGAATATGCAACGTATATCACGCCTTCAATCATTCACGGAACCAGAACTGCGTCTCATACCTTGTAAGAAATTATTCACTTTAGCAAAATTCGAATAAAATAATCAAAGCAAAGATTACTTTCCCGCTGCAGTTTCATCAGAGCAAGAATGCAGTGGGACCTCGAGCATATCATTCGTTCCATAATTTTTTTGCTAAGTCAATGGCTTGTATAATGATTGGTTAATTCGAGTATGTGGGGTATTTTTTTGACTTTTCAAATATTCTACACACATTCTTAAACTTAGCTCGAGATAAATAAAAAAGAACCAATGCAATAAAAACATTTTATCTGGTTCGTCTGCCATCCACTTATTCTTATGCGAGGTTCGTCTTTGATCTCATGATTTTGAATACCTAATTAAGTAACTTAAAACCTGAAGCAAAAACTGAATTGTAAGAATGAAGTTTTTTGCATGGGACGATGAAAACGGCGTCTTGTTAATAGTTACGTGACCACTAGAACTTTTCGCCAGAATACGTTTTTAAATTTTAAACTTATGATGAGGAATCTTTTCGTTTTTTAAAGACAACTCTTCTGCATGTGGTGGAAAATTCAAGACCACGTTTCCATTTTTGGTGACAGACATTGCACAAAATATAAATAATCACTATTATAATCAGCCTATTCTTGCAGTACACAAACGACAGAAAATAAAGCGACACTAATGAGCTATTAGAAGAACATTTGTATATCTGAATTGGCCGCAGGTTCTTGGTTTTGCCTTTGGTCTAGGGGTAATAAAGCTGCGGTTTATCTCCAAGGCAACGCAGTCTGAGGAAACCGGGTGAACGAATCGAGAGAACTGGGCTACTGTCAGAGGAGGCGACCCGCCTGGGAAACCTGTTTTTCAAGATACATGATGGCAGATATTTTATATTTTAGAGGCAATATGATATTAATCTCGAATGAATTTTACCGGTTATTTTACAGAGAAAATATTGGCATTAAATCCTTATTATAGCGTTGGTCAAAACATGGCTGTCTCATGTCTTTGAGTTCAACTTTAGCTTGAGTTGTACTTTACGTTTTTGTTATCGTTCGCATAGAGGCAGAAAATTTCCTCTTAAAATCTCATCTAGCTATTGGATACTTTGAATGTAAAACATTGAATTAGATATGGTTTCTACATAAGTCTCATTCGCCCCTTACTTCGGTTTTTATTAACTTGTGATTAATTTTCTGTAATTCTTCTTAGGTTATGAAAAATAATTGAATTAATTCCAGCTAGATAGATAAGCCAAAAGTTGTGACGCATGTTTTTGTTGAAAAGCTAATGTAAGCAAAGAATTAGAAAATAATTGCGAATCCTTACCATTGGTAAGTACCACTTTGGGTAGCCAAGAGTGAAGCTCAAGTCCGAATTGGTTAGAAAAATTACAGAAGCTGTTATAAATAAACACGTGCATTTTCAATCAATTACTAACTATAATTGGTTCAAAAAATAACTGTGGAATGAAAGTGGAAACATGTGGTATCAATCTCTGTAACTTAATGTTCAGAAGCAGAGCGACGTAATAAAATAAAATAATTTCCGGTCATAATTTGAGTTACGGGAGTGATCCTAGAAAAATAGGCTCCATTAATGCCATGCTATAATTTTAAGAGCTTTGGGAGAGCAGCACGAGTATAATTATTTGCCTATGGCATGCCAGACAGCTTAAAGATACGGCTTCAAACCCGCTAGAGAACCGAAGCGGGATGAGCACGGCTGGAAATACAAAAATACAAAAACGTTACAGCTGTATCTTTCGGTGCTTTTCATTGAGCAGTGTTTGCAGAGGCCCTGTGCGGTGGAGGGATTCAGATAGTTATCATGGAGTAAATTAAACAAAGCAATGCGCACAAAAAAGATACATTCATCACTTCAAATACCACTCAAGATGAATATGAAGTAGTCCAATACCAATTAGCGGCCAGTATGAAAAAATCCAATCCCATCAAGAATACTACCTAAGCATGCTAATCGAAGGTCGCATGTAGGTTTAACAATATCGAAGATTTTGTGCCGGGGAAATTCCAATATCATTGGAGTGCCCTCATTTGAGTGAAGAAAGAGTCGTTTTATCATAAGGCGAGAGCTTGGAAATTGTTGCTGCTACCTTCGCTGTATTCGTAACAATATATGTCAAAATAAGTCTTTACGTTCTTGTTATACACTTCAGTAAAGCAATGAATAAAAGAGCTCCATGTTTATGAAATAAAACATTAAACACATTACACATCAAGCCAATGAATGCTTCATACGTTGAAAAGAGCCTTGCTTCTAACTCTCATTGCAAAATGTGTAAATTATAACTCAAAATTTTGTTGGTTTGTGATTCGAGGTGTCAGAGCTGAGTAGACCGCAAGTTAGAGTGATCGTAATGTGAGCACACTGTTATCATGCAATACCGAATTTTGTGATATTGTATCGCTGCAATAAAACATCTTAATTGGTGAAACTCACAGTGATTAAAAAGGCGTCGAAAGGGCTCACCCGGTCACTGAATGTAAAACTCGTGCATCGTGTTAACTCACAACGATAAATTAACTTTCATGATGTGCTCCACTCACAAAAACAAAAAGAGACAGAGTGAGTAACTTGCATCACAGGACTTAAGCACCGTCTGCTCCAAGTTCTGCTCCAGATGGTCGACTGGCGCCGACGCCGCCGATATCCAATGCCGCTCTTTTCGGCTCGATGTGTTTAAACTGCGGAGGTGGAGACTCAACTGCTCCCAAAGTGTTGCCAGCCAGATGCACGTAAAACTCTTGAAATACGTGGCGACATTTCTTGTTTAAGAAGGTCGTAAACAGGATTTTATTTTACAATACTGGGTAAGGATTACCGTCCTAAGTACATTGATGCGGTCGTTGGTAATACGGAGTAACGAGAGGCGATAGTGCTTGTACCGATTTGAAGATTACAAGCGTTAAGGCAAAGAATTGACACCATATTTCAAGAGTTTAAGGAATAATGGCAACACCGGAGACTTTTCAGTAATAGTAAGGGCTCTCTATATCTTCTTCTCTCTATTCTTCTCTCTTTTTTTGCTTCTCTTTTCCTACTCGTAGAACACTGCCTGCTGTTGCCTCGCCGCCTTCGCCACCAATAATGGTCAGTCGTAAATTTCATCCAAATGTGGGGCATGAATCGTTGCTATAAATTTTATTACTTTGCCTTCTTGCCCGACAAAAATTCTGATATTCTCATACACCGAGCTACAACTGTTCAAGCTGAAAATTTTCCGTAGGTTCAAAACTATGAAAAATAAACACAAAATTATGTTCGCTGAAGGCAACAAAAATGGGATAATTCATTTATAAACGGATCTAATTAATTTTTTTGTGATGTGTGTTGGTGAACATAATGAATAAATGAATTCATTTAATCTTTTTCTGTGATTTAGCGAATCTTTTCGGTGAGTCTTCCGAGCACTGCATGATATCTCAATGGGAATGAGCTCTTGCTTATTCTCATCAGAAGCTTTGGTCTGAAATATAAAGAAGAGCTATCACGAAATAAAGATACAATGGTAGAATATTAAGAGGCCTTACTTGTTCAATCGAGGGCGAGGCTTGGCGGTAGCGTAGCAACAAGTTTGACCAACTGCGTTGCAGTATTTTATTCATTTTTCTTGTACGGCCAATTTTCATTAAAATTGAGGGTGCTGTTGCACGAGACAACAAAAAATGTTGCACTGGCCTACGTTATCCAAACGTGCTGTCAGTTTCTTCAAGCGCAAGAATATCAACTGGGAAAAGAAAACCTAAATGCCCCCCACTGAATATCGCTATTTACTAATACACAGTTGTTGATCGCTTGCTTGCTTGCTTGCCTCGTTTACCCGTCTCACTATGACATTCTGAAGGATTTAGATAGGAGAAAATTCCAAGGTCCGTATTTCCAAACTAGTAGTAAGACTGTCAGATAAGGCAGTCCGTATCAGTGATCCTGAAGATCGGAGTATTTCACGTCAGCGCTACCGTAAATAAGAGGGCATCTTAAGAATTAACATCATTTGTACCGTCATTTTTGGCAGGGCGCGTCGACTAGCCGGTATATAACAAAGTAAATATCGGTTCATGACTGAGTCCCTTTAAGTTATCTTTGCACGTTAGAAGCTCATTTGCATTCTTAGCTCTCAATTGATGATCACCTTATCTTTATTACAATCTTGAAGAAGCACTGAGCGCGCTTTCTAACTACTCACTTTTCAAGCTCAAGATAGAGTCGCTTCATGTTTCGTTTTCGGTGCATCACGCAACTCCTTTGCTCAGTGCCGGCTATCAACTAAGCAAACCGGCGTGAAACTCTAGCAGGCTTATTATTAGGGTATTCGTCATCCCAGGGCCTTCTGATCATAGTGTGCTGCTGACGAACTTCATGAGTGCTTCATAAGTTCCGCATGAATAAATGCCAGGTCAAGTTTGAGTTATGACGCAGAGTCACACTAAAGAGGATCAATAAAACGATTCTCCAGGCTGCCGCTATTCTTCCGAAACGTACCGTCGTGAGGGCTATGCTTTGAGAAATGTCATCAAAGTTCTTACTCCAGGGGAGGATTCATGATTACAAATTTATGGGCAGTGATTCCTGTAAAATACGGTGTAAGTACTAAAGACAGGCGTGAGTTTCTCTTGAGGAGCAAGCCTTCATGCCACCGAAAATGATCATGAATTAGTGTAAAATGTTTTGGCGCCAGCCTAAGCCCACAGATTTTTTATTGCTTGATACGCTGCTCACGATCGATGGCACAAAAAAGCTACACCGATGGAAGTCTGAGGTCTGCGAAAGTCTGTACGCTCGAATTCTAGTTAAGTTCCAGCAACACAGTGAGTCACTCTTATAAGGATGTGAATTTACAATTTTTTTGACCTGTAAGAAACAATATGAGGGCTTATTACATTCTTTAAATGAATGAAGGGTGGTCTGTGCTTCATTGCATTCATTTTTAAACACAACAGCTCAGTTGACAAATGGTTATTGATTAAAATAGTTGAAAAGAAGTCGTTCTTTAGTAGATGCTGTGGAGAACTTAGTCGAAAATCATCCGTTAGGGCTTGTTCTTTTTTAATGTAGTTGTTCTTAGGTTTCAATGATAAAAAAAGAAGCACTCTTGCAGTCAACGACAGCATTTGCTCACTTATTTAAGCGACGCTGAGGTCAGGATTACTGAAGCTTAATGCTCAGCATCTGCAGTAAAATGAGACCAGACAAATACATTCATGTATTGTCTAATTTTTTAAAACATGTATATGATACACTGAATATTTTATTGGAATGGGGAATATTAGTTTGACAAAAATGCCAATTAAATTTCGTATAGTAAGGTATCATTGACGTATCATTTCTCCGAGTAAATTTTCAAACACTTAACCGTTAACTTATTATGACATTTATTTATATGAGTATACTCAACAGAAGTTACTGCATTGATTTTTGAAGCCTGTATAATTGCAAATGTCAATTTCAGAACAAAAGTGCTTAATCAGTAGAAGATATGCTCGCTAAGATTGTAAAGAAGATTGACCAATTATATGCGTGTTCATCACATTCACTTTGTGTGGACTTAAAATCGTTAACGTGCTATACATATATGTGAGCTAAATCACACATGGAGAAGTCGATTAGAGATACAGGGCGAAATAGAATTAGTAATGACAGACAATGAATGAATGATCAGTAATAAGGCAGTGCTTGCAGTAACAAGACAGCATTCCAATGACTGCCAATGAATGAGTGAGGAGTAACTGGCAGTATTTGCAGTGTCAGGGTGGTATTTCCAATGACTGACATCGAATGAGTGAAGAGTAACACGGCAGTATTTGAAGTATGAGGGTGGTATTTCCAATGACTGACATCGAATGAGTGAAGAGTAACAAGGCAGTATTTGAAGTATCAGGGTGGTATTTCCAATGACTGACATTGAACGAGTGAAGAGTAACAAGCAGTATTTCAGAATGCACAGTGCTTCACTTGCACTTCTCACTAACTTGCATACTAGGCATACATCAGCGGGTGTCGGTGTCATTCCTTCATCGAAGACACGGGTGCCCACCACATTCTTCACGGAAACTTAAGGCCTCTAATTTCAGGAGAAATTAACATACATTTTCCTGATTAACTCCAGACTAACAGAAGCATTAGGTCAGATGCAGAACGCCATCTTTCTGCTCATTTCATTTGTGCGTTTAGATGTCAAGATCACTGTCCCATAACAAGAAACAAGTAACTTCATAAGGGTTGTGAAAATGCTTATTGAGAAGTCCAACTCTGAGTGGGACTATTTTGATCAGTTACTCTTTGGTGAATTTCTTAAATGTACATTATTTAAGCACGAAAGTTCACTTTACTTGTAAACTAAAAATAATTATTTCAAAAGTGAGTCTACTAGCGAAAAAATTCAATAAGCTCATGGGTTGTAGCTCACCATGATCGATCGTCACCTGTCACTTATCAATATTTACGTACATTTTTCAAATTTATTTTCTTTTAATCAAGTCAGCTTCTACGCATGACCAGTTATGGGCTGATTTTTTATTTCAGCTACTGGCTAACGGCATCATTTGAACAGATAGTTGTAATGCAGATGATTCATTTATTTAAAAGTAATGTGTGCACGTTCAAAAATTATTGTTTATGGAACATATTAGAAACTACGAACAAAGGTGAGGTCAAGAATAGAGCTTCTCAACACAGATTTTCTTATCTACATTATTTTTTCTATCCATGGCTATGTTGTGATATTTTGTCTCTTTTTCTTCCGACTTGAAAGAAATCACAGTTCATTGCACTCATAGTTGAGCAGGGAAAAAATTAACACAGAACTACATTAAGAGTAGCGACTTCAACATCAGGAGTTGTAAAAACAAACCATACTCCTTCTTTATGTAAAATGTCTGTCTATGCAATATCTCTATTGTGAGGGAGCTTCTTTTCCGTCCCTCCCAACCAAATTTTATTCATGTGATTGACTACACTTAGGGAAATCGAGGCCAAGGAAGTAAAACCCGTTTTTACATTAAGTTTTGATGCGTAAAACTGAATGCATATCACAATTCAGCATCCCTCGTAACTCGTTGATACTCAGTTTTCTCCAGCCAGGGTAAAGATCTCGAAGGACTTGGATGTATTTTTCACATGCGTGTTTAAGCCGACCTGATCAAAACCCAGTGAAGTTTGATTCATGAACTAGTTTTGAGCTTACTTTTGCGAACTAATCACTGCAAATTGGGCTATTTCCTCTACATGGTAGTATTATCATTTAAATTTCATTGATGAGGTTTTTGGTCATTTTCAAGTTCTCTGTTTAACTTAGCATCTACATACACATCGAAAAATTGTCATGCATCGTAAATTCCCCTTCATAAGTTTCCTTGTATTCGAGAATAATGAAAACGCTGCCAACCTTGGATATAGATAGCAGGGCTTTCTTCCAGCATTCTAAATGGAAATCATCATTATCTAAATCTGTATTGCCTTCTGGTAGCTCAATTTGTGTAGCTTGTAGGCCTGGCAATTTTTCGAATTGTAATTCTGAGAAGCTTCCGGGCAGCATCTGTGGGAGAAGCTGAAAACTTTAAGTTTTGTTAGGTAATTTTGGTGCAACTGTTAGTGAAATCTAGTGATTAAATAAATTTTTTCATATTTTCCTCTTGCTTTGCTTAATAGGTCAATTTTCATGTGGATAACAAAAACGATAACCTGTGCTTATCTGTATTAACAATAGTGATATTTAAATTGTTTAATGCTGATCTTTACTTATTAACATGAGAAATTACTATTATGAACGAGCGAAGTTCGAGAACACAAGTATTATAACTTTCTCGTCTCTAACCATTCTCAATTAAAGTGAGTCAGTCATAAGAAATAAAATAGAAAATTATCTTTATACTCAGAATTTTGTTCAACTCATGAATTCTGAGTGTAAAAATGAAATGTGCCAACACCGCTAAGAATTTTGATTATCAGGAAAGAAAATGTTGAATTTCGCATCATATTTCGAGTTCGCCATCACTTTGTTTTTCCAATTTATCATTACGTTTATGTTCCGCGATAATGAGCGTCGGAGACAAACCTCAACAGCACCTTCATTGCTGAAATTATTGCTTGGAGAGGTGTGCGGGATCGACTCCTTCGAACTGTAACCTTGAATTGCCAAGATGAGTTATTCCAGCATCGTGCATGGGGCGTCCATCTTGCTCATTGTGAAGCTTCAGACCATAAATAAGACCGCGTCTCAATTTTTACCGAGCATAATGTCCACACTAAACTTAAAGGAAAACATTGAAACTTTATGCTATCATTTAAAAAAAAGATGCGTGCATTTCAGATAACATGATGAACATAGTTTTAATTGTTTCGGCATTTCTTACTTTCGAAGAAGGGAAATTATTAACTCACAATGATGCTAATTCGATAATATTATCTATAATTCAGTATAGTGAGTCAACTGCGGCTCTAATTTTTGTATCATATTTGGCGGCCCCGTCTTTCTTCCCCGGTACGATTTTGAAGCGTAGCCTGGACTGTAATAATAGGAATAAAAGTTTTGGAGCACAGAGCCTGGTTGAGAGTCTGCTGGCCATTGGGAAGGCAATAAACCAGGGAAGGTGTGACGTCTGAGGTCCCGAACAAGGGAAGACCGTTGGCGGCAGGAAAACCGCCGACCGCACTCATTTACCTGCGAGACTCTGTGTCCAACGCAAGCGTTCCTGAGCCAATACAATGTAATGAGCTAAAAAATATTTCCCATGCAACCGACTGCAGGGGGGCCTCGGAACACAAAAATTTACGAAAGAATGCCGAATGTCTGAAATAGTTTGAAAAATGTTTTCAAGTAACAATTTTCTAAAACAGGATGTAAATGTGTGATGGTAGAGTGATAGATAGAATAGAAATGAAAACATTCGTGTGTCAAGTATGGGAAAATGTCGTTAAAATATTTGAGAAACACGTGATTTTTGCGCCCAATACAGCCCGAGTTACTTGTAAACGAAGTGTGAAAGCAGTTTTACATCGGTGAAATTGAGTAGCTATAGAAGGAGGATAAATGCAGACGTCAATATAACGCGTGTTCTCAACTTTCTACATAATATTCATTTCACAGAAAAATTTCGATAGAAGTAGCGAAAAGTAAGGCCACATCAGACAGATGTATAGACCTAACTAATATAGGTATTCCTAACTGAAATGAAAAATAATATAAATTCAACAAATTCTTCGCCTCTCCAAGATTGTTAAAATCAGTAATATTTACGGTTAAAAAATCTAAATAAGAGCTGAACTGAAGGGTGAATGCATGGTTTAAAAACCTTCCTGGCGTCATGCTGGTCATGCTGTGTGTAGATGCTTTTGATTGTACATGCAGAATACCTGTGAAATCATTTAGGTTATTTTTACAGATTCTAGGTTAGCTGTTCAAGAATCGTGAAGCACATTTGTGAATGTCAGTCAAAGTTCAGTGTTGCTATGCCTTTTTCGATGCTTTTTCGGTGTGCGTGACGTCACCCTCGGTCACTTGCTGACTTAGAATAATACAAATTAATTCAAATTGCATTAGACCCAACAGAATGTGTTGCTGCATAGTTGAACTAACAATAAATTAGCTGACCTTTGAAACAATGTATTTCAAATCCAGTTTATATTTTTAATTGTATCTTCTAAGGAAATAGGGACTTTCTTTCGTCGCTTCTTTACAGCATCGCAGTTATAAGGCTTTTGCAGTAAGTATAAGACGATTTTTATTTTCCAGTTAAGTTGTAGGCGGGTTTTCAACTTTTTCACGATTTTTATTATTTGGAGCTCAAAATAATTGCAGCAGTAAGCAAGTCTAAATATACCCACTTTGTATGTAAAAGTATTCTAGTAATTTCACCTTTTTTATGGTAATGTCACATTGATATGATGATTTGATGGAATTCTGCAAAAAACTGTTCGTTTTTAACAGACGTTGACGCATATTCATTTTCATAAAGCAACAAAAAAGTCCTTCTCATTTACGAGGTCAGGCGAGTGTTCATTTAATTCCCCTTACGCAGCTATTAAAATTTTATACGTGTGACTTGGCATAGAAAGCGACCATCAATTTTCATGATTTTTAGGTTCTTTGGCGTAAATACCCTCAAAAGATTAAAAACCTAGTGATTAAAAGTTATACCCAACGACTCAATTTTTCACCCCTTCGGCCAACGCATTTCTCTCTAGAGTAACTGCACCAGGCAAAAAATGTATCACAGAAAGATCATTTAACATAAATCATTTCTTCAATCTCACAGGTAGATAATAATAATGTCATTTGTAACATATTCGACTTTATGCACTCATTGTTTGGTGCATCATTCAATTGTAATTTTCGATCAATGTATGTACGAAGAAATATTCTATGAATTTTTTTCCAGAACATAAGTTGTGAATGTTTATATCATATTACCCATGAATTAATCAAAATTTTAGCCACCAAATTAGTTAAAACAGTTTGAAGTTTTAATGTAATTTGTCTATTGATCATAGCGTTGAATTCTTAGTGATTGAAAATCCTGTGATTATTAAATCACGTGTGGAACTTATTTTGTAATAAACGACCTTTTATAATGGGTCAAATAAGTATTAGTAACTTACCGACTACTTTACATTTTTCTCTTTTGACACATTTGGGAAAACCTAGAAAAATTTTAAGTCCTATCATACATGGGAAACCGCAAGATCAAACATATTAGGTAATATTTATTGAACAAGAATTTAATTGAAATGTTCAAACAATAAAAAAATCAGAAATAGGGTGGCAAATAAGTATTGGTAACATAACATTCAACTTTATTAATACTTGGTTGCATAGCCCTAATAAGCAACAACCGCTTACAGGTGACGCTTGTATTAAAAGATTGGGATTTTATCAAGAGGGATTTTCTCCCTTTCTTAAGGGCGGAATTTTACCAATTCAACCAAATTTGATGGTTTCTTCATTACAACTTGAAAGTTTAACTTTTTTGCCATATGTTTTCAATAGGATTTAGATCTGTCTATAGTGAAGGGCAGTCTAAAATCCTGACCCTCTTACTCCAGAGCCACTCTAAAGTGTATTTCGACTTATACTTAGCCGCTGCACAAACCTTTACTAATTCCAACACGTTTTATTGTTGGGTTTTAAACGCCTTACAACTACTGACGTGGTGAGGGATATGAGGAATGTGGGGTTTAGGCTTCATTTTTCAAGGGAAATACTCCCTGGTTAAGTGAAAGCCTAAGCTTGGTTCGAGCCCTGTCCTCCTAATTTCGAGGCCATCACGCTAACCAGTACGCCACGGATCCCACAAGTCGATCTTAGATCTTGTTGAAACACACATTTAGTACTTTTCAACCAGATCATCTGGACAGAAGGCTACAAATGTTCAGGCAAAATATGGCAGTAATTTGTCAAATTCGTGGTTTACTTTAATGACATGAGGTCGTCCTGGGTCCACAAAGGAAAAACAACCCCATAACATGATGCTTTCACCATCATGCTTCTCTGTGGGCAGGGTGTTTCGTCGTTGCATGGAAGTATGCGGTTTTCGCCTGACTGTTCTATTGTAATTGTTGTCGAACCGGTCGATTCTTCTCTCATCTTACCATAGAATATTATTAAAATGGTCATTTTCTTCATTGATAACAGCATTTGCATATTGCAATCGAGATGCAACATGTTCTTTCTTGAGTAGTCGGACTTTTCAAGCGGTGCGTTTCTTCAGGTTTTATTTACGCAGGACATTGATAATGTTTGCTTCGGTACGTTCACCCCTACTGACGATAAATGTTCTGCAAATTTTCGATGAGATATCTGAGGGTCTTTCTTAACCATCGTGACAATTTTGCTGTGACAGTTTACTTGGAGTACTCGATCTTTCTTTGTTGATCCCATTTCCTTCAAATTTCCATTTCTTTATTATGGCCTGTACAGCGATAATAAAATTAGAAAATTTCCTGGAAATTTTTCTGCTCCGGTACCAGCCTTGTATTTATTTATCATAATAACCCTTACTCGAATACGGTGTCCCTTGGATTTTTGCATCGTGATAATTCTGATACTTGTTACTCGGCAGTCTGTTACCTCACTAAAACCAAACCGGTCAATAGACCCTTCTAGACTATGTTGACTGTTTTTTTTTAATTTTCCACAAAAGAGAAGAATCAAATTTCTTTCATTTTTAACAAGCTGGTGGTACTGAATTGAGTCATTTGAGGATTTCAAAGTTTTGTTACCAATACTTTTTTGCCGCCCTGTATTTCTGCTTCGACTGTTAATTGAACATTTTCAAATAAATTCTTGTTCACGATACATTACCTAATGTGTTTGATAAGGCGTTTTCTTATATAGGACTCACAATCTTTCAAGGCTTCCAAATATGTTTCGTAGCGAAAAGTGGAAATTATTTGGTATGGTACAAATACAAATTTGACCCATTGTATTTTCTTTTCTTTTCTTATGTGGGATTCACAATTCTTTAACGTTTTCCGAAATATGTTCAATAGCGAAAAATGTAAATTGTTTAGTACGTTAAGAATAAATATTTGACACATTGTATTTCCTGTTCTTTTTTGTTAGCTTCCTTGAATTACACTGTCATCAGCATGCACCTTATCTAGCTATAAAAAATTTGTGGACATCCATGCAGCATGCGATAATGTATGCTTCCATTCTCTTTTTTGAATATACATCAATATCACCTAAATACGGTTCATCTTTCCACAAATGTGAGCCTCAATAAAACAATACTTTCACCGAGTTGGGGGCTAAACGGCGCTCCCACTCTTGACGTTGAACAACTCGAATTCAGAAGAAAATTACCGTCTAAGGGAGAGAGGGAGCTCTGAAATAACACGTCATCAAGATTGCTCTTTTCTTAGCCTGTGTCTTCAAAATTCCATCTTTGGTGGGGAGTAACGTTTTGATTCGAGTACCAAGATCGATAATCCTGAGAGTCTGAGTTTGGGCTGCCAGAGACCACGATATTTCAAAATGAAAATGTTAGCACTGCAATGGCAGTTCTAGAACCACGCTTCCAAATCATATTTTGATGAGTTTTTAGGTACTAATATTGCAATATGGATGGATGAGACGGAACAGAAAGAATATGCAACTAAATCAGCGTAATGAAGATTTCCTATGAACAGCAAATCTAGAAACCCCTGTCCCACAGAACTGTCGTCAACGATTGGAGGAATCGCTTAAATAGAAGGGTTTTGATATCCTGGAACGCGTTTGCGTATAAGGCTGAAAAGCGCTGTTTTAGTGACGAGGTGAATAAATGTAGAGCTTGCATTATTTAGTAAGATAAAAGACTCTAGAGAAGAAAGTATAAATAAAGTTTTGTTCTTCCATTCGAAGCCTAATTTTCACCGCAGTGATCCATGACTTGCCATGCAGTTTTTTGTATTGGAAATTTGAGAGAGAAGTCGCTGCTTGAGGAGAAACTGTATCAAAGTAGAGTTTTTCAAGCGGTAGAATTTATGATTGCTTTAAAAGTGTATTGAAAATATGATATTGTTATGGAAAATTTATTGTATTCAGAAGCTTATCCATAGTCGTGAAAAAATTATTCTTGTTCTAATAAACGTTGTTGTTGATCAAATAGTTATTTTGATAATGGAAATGGGCATTTTACTTTCCATCTTCTTACAATAACAAATGGAAGAAAAAGAACATTTTAAAGGGAAGAAATTATATCCTAAAAGTTTATCAAAACTATTTCTAACAATTATCTAATTTTATGGATTTTTACATTTCTTCGAAATAGAATTAATGAATTAAAATAATAATAAGTTGACGAGACTGATAGGTGACCACAATAACGTTATTTAAACAAACTCAAATAAAAGCTAAAAACTAGTAATGAGATTTAAAGAAGAGTCAAAGAGTTAAGACTTGTTTACCATCAAACTATTGCGCTTATAATAAGCCGACCACGAAAGACTCCCTGTTAGCTGGACAACGTCGCAAAACATAAAGTGACGACTTCAAATCTTAGGACAGAATGGCTTAGATCGTCGCAGGCCTCTTTAATGTAGTACGACGTGAGCATAAAGTTGAGACCCCTGTGATAAATATTATCACCACAAAAACCATTACCACGTTCAAGACTGTGATTGTCGTTTGCAAATATTCTAATTTATGACAATTCAATGTATTATATCAGTTCTTGGTAGACAGTCTGGTAATTATTATGTGTGAATGAGCAAGCATGATCTTCTAGGTAAAGCTCACTCCGTTTACCAAAAGATTCTCATTTCAAGTTTTCAATTTATGCTACTGAATAAAAAAGTCCTATCAACGTAGATTGATGGGGGGGTACATATAGAATAAATTCTTCAAACTTTTTAAATTTGATCACGATTGACAACGACCGTTTTAAATTCGGAAAATTGAAATTTCAATTAAATTTCGAATCGTTTACGAGCTATTGAGGAGCCTGTACATTTTGAGCTGCAAACACTTTCTGAAAAATCATAAAAGAGCAAAGATTCACGGATATTTTTGAGCCTAAAGTCTATATACATATATATATATATATTTTATTTTATTTTCTCAAATTTTGTAAAAAAAAATACTAGAAGACAGGACAGATTACATGACTATCAAAACAGATCTTGCTATTATTTCAGCAAAGGTAGTTGTTATCTATGAAGTTTATATAACACCATCTCATCGCGTATGACTGCCGGGCTCTCCGCATTATTCGGAATACATGCACGTATTCTTACATGCACGATATGCATTCTTCTACGAAGGATTGCTTAGAACGGCTAAGATTTTAAAAGAAGTTTCAACAATTTTCTTTCGTATAAAAGATTAGTATATATATTAATCCCAGAGGGAACGAGGGTAATAGAGTGCTTTTAATTTTGGGTATATGAAAATAACATTCCTCCCCATAATAACATCATAAATCTACGGTCATCAAAACAAACATTTAACTATCTTTTTTCATTCAAATATCAAAAATCCACGGATACCAAAACAAACATTCAAATATATGACTTCTGAAAGTCTACGGACATCAAAACAAACATTCAACTATCATTTTGTCATTCAAATTGTCAAAAATCCACGGATACCAAAACTAACATTCAGATATCTCATGTCTCCTAAAAGTCTACGGATATCAAAACAAACATTCAACTATCCTATGATTGAATTTTGCAGTGATATTATATGTGTGATATGAAAACTCTACGGATATCAAAACAAATATTCAACTATCCTCTAATTAGATTTACCTGGGATATATACTGTATTTATCGAACCACGTACTTACACGAGTTATTTGGAAAGAGGGCATTATTCATGATGAGTATCTCTGGGCTGGGCTTTTTGTTAAGTGCTTGCTTAAAATTGAATCTTAAAACAAAATTTTTCGAATGCATCTTCAAAGAGATTGCTCATAACCTTACGAACGTTAAAAAATCTACGAGTATCATAAATAGTATTCATATATACGTATACTTCGATATTTTGTCCATCCATAGGTATCAGAGAAAATGTTCAAATATCTTCTCTTAAATCAGAGCTTTTGTGTTTATTGCTTCTATTGGACAAATTCTGGACGCTAACTGCTAGGTATAGGGCGTTATTTTTGATACTAAAAATAGTATTTTCTGTTCTACGTTACTTCAGTATAAGTTGTATGCATTAATTGTAACTTCAGATCATTCATATCTAATTTCTGGTACAATGCCTCTGCTAGTATATTTGAATCCGAGACATCAACCTATCATTAACAAATTTTGACCTCGACCTTATTTGATATTTTCATCATCGAACGTTATTTTTCAATTTGAATTTGTCTGGATAAACACAGATTTCAAACAAATCACCAAACGTGAATAACTTCCTTGCCCAGTTATGAGTGATATGTGAAAGGATGTCACTTCCATTTGCGATAGTGATGCAACAGATATATGACATACAACAAATGCTAAAATTTGTGTAGCTCAAACAAAAATTTCTAAGAACGTTTCAGAATAGATTGTAAGTTTGATATTTCCCTAACAGTTCTGCAATCAGTTTTCTATCTGGTGTTGTCTTGTGACATCGTAACGCAGCTAAACAAACGTCGCTGAATAACTCCAGAGTAACGTGTATGCCGATAAATATTCAACTCTAATAGGAGAAGTTTCATCAAATTATGAAACTGATGACTTATGAGAAAGGGTTTTTTTCGAATTCATACCAAGTGATAATGGTTGAAGACTTACGTACGTGTACGTGTTCTTTGTTCTCTACTTTTCCGGCCCTAAATGCAAAATGCAGCTGAAGAAAAGAAAAGTGGCTTAAGAGTCTGAGTCTTACTTCGTGTGTTGAACCACTGCAACAAGAATAAGAGAATTTTGGAGAAGCCCATCTTCTTTGCATACCAAAAGAAAAGGTTTTGAAATTCTTCGTGAAATAGAAGCGAGCGAGCCTCGTAGCCACGACTTCTCAGAGCTCGAAATTCCTGAGTGAAAACTCCGCCTCGAGCATCACCGTGTGGAGTGAAGTTTCATCAGCTTTCTTTGAGAATTATTCCGAAATTATCACCAACTCTGAGAATTATCACCAACTCTTTCAAATCTAGAATGACTTATCTATCTCAAACGGAGTGACACTTTTTCCATCTTTAGCGAATGTTTGTCTTCATTAGGGATTACGTTCTCAACCGAATTCATTCAGGTAGAAAAATGTCGTTTTTTTAGATTGGCTTGTTTAGTATTGTATTATCTAAATTTAGGAGTGAAATGCAATGGGTCCTGGCTCCTTTTTCGGATTGGAGTTTCCCAAAAACTAAAAATTATTTTCTTTCAGGAAGCATGCTATACGTCTGACTCACGCAGTCTCTTGTTCTCTTGCTTAGACCTAAGAGGTACGTGTATGTTTTACCTTTAGGGTATCAATTCCAATATTTTATAAAAAAGGATAGAAATAAATATTAAAAAATTTCAAATCCGTTAAAGAAAGATGGATTGTACAAAAAGCTAAATAATTTCTCGAAATAATTCTCGTATGTGCTTCGAAAAACGTACCGATGTTATATAACGAAGTAAGATAGTTTATTTAAGTCATTGGTGTGAATAGATTTTGTACTTCGAAAAATTGCTATGAAATTTGTATTGTGGGGCAAAATGATAATGTTCGTTAAAGCTGATATAGCAAAGCTTACCTGCTGGTGTTGAGTTGCTGCTTTCCGTAGTTTCCTACTGACGTCTGCGACAAGCATCGCTATGACCACCACTTGATGGGAGATGGTCGTAATATGAGTCCCTATGACGTTCACATGAACATTTATGATATTCAGCTGTTCATAAATCCTGCCCATGATGTTCACAATGACGTTGACTTGCTTGTACACGTCCCCCGTGCTGCCGAATATCTTCCTCGCTTGTTCCCCCACTCTTTTGGCCTGGGAGCTCAGGGTTGCAAAGTCATTCACGCCTCCCATCTCATTTGTTGCGAAGGCGGAGGCCAGGACTGTGATTTCTTGGGCCTTAGCGCCTACAAGGCTTACTTGCTCCTTTATCTTGCTCGCCTGACGAGTGATTTTGTCGCTGTGGGCGCTCAAGTTTACTATCTGTTGAGAAATTCTTTGTGTGCGACGAGTGATAACCTTAACTTGTTCTTCAATTACTCGAACCAAGTCGATAATTTCTTGTACCATAGTCAAGGAAACTGCAGAAGCTCTAATCACTCAAGAAGCCAACCGATTACATTCCAAATTTGCGGTGAAAAGAGTTTCTAGTATGAATAGTTCTTCTGAAATGATAAAGTATGTTAAAAATGACATTGAAAACAATAATCATCGTTATAATCCTAACGACAAAATATTTTGCACGTCTCCCACATCCTCCTCTCCTTCATAGGCTATGGTGAAATCGATGGTAAACCAGATTATTTTTATCATTTCTAAAGCATTGGTATTTTTTTAGCGAAAATATTGGGGTCAGAGAACCTGCGAAGGAGCGTGTGTTGTTATTTCTCGTTTACGCGTGTTAAGGCAAGGTGGCTCTTCACGTATCCGTTTATGGCGATTGGTGTGAGGGTAAAGACGGTAGCGTCAGCGTATCAGAAGGGAACATTCATTCGTCATTCCTAGCCGTTTTGAGGAGAGAGTTTTACATTCTCTATAGACTTATTATCAATACCTTTGTACACCAACCCTAACCATGGTACCTACCATTCAAGTCTCGTAGTCTTCCAATTGTTTTTCTATCTATGTCATTCACATCACTTTCAAAATCCATTCATTTCATTCAATTGTTCGTGAACCAGTTCATTTCTGACACATTTTTTTATATTTCGTTCATCATCACCTTAGATATGATGCTAGAAAAACACCATCGTTTTTTCACACGAACTAGGGATATTATTTAAAAATGGCTAAAAACTCGAACTATTTCTGAGAGTGCCTTGAAGCTGTTCTTTTGGCTGATAAGCGGCTTGAAATTGAGAGAACAGGAAAGAGTATGAATGCTATTGAAAGAATTATAACTGTCATTCTTGACAGTGCGTAACCGTTATAACAGAACTAATACACATCTGTTGTAATGTCTAGCTCTTTAGCTGGTGCAAAAATTCTACTTACTAATTATAGGAGTACAAGATGAAGCGTAGTATGAGGAGTTCTGAAGACAAATGCCGTATGGAAAGTGCATAAAAAACTAAAAATGGGTTTCGTAGCCAGAAATGAGATATTCTGATACCAAACTAGAGAGTGACATTTACATACAACCGCAATTACCGAAGGAACAGTGGACTCCTTATATGCGACGTATGTACATATTTTCGGTCCTGGTTGTGCTATAGTTGCAGCCAAAGAGGGTTTCGGTACTCAAAATGTCATCGAATTAGAGTGATGTGTTGGCAACACGTGAACTGAGATTATCAAGGGAACAAGTTATTGGAATGATCCAAGAGAAAAATGTAAGCCTGTAGATTGCCTCAGTACAAACCTTTTAGAATTTAATATATATTAAAAAGATGATTAGGCTGAATTTATTATTAAGTTTAATCAAATTTGATTCACGAAACTTTGAGAACAACCGGATTGGAAGTGTAAGTGTATTTCGACAAAAGTAAATCATTAATTGTGAAAACACTTTATAAGGTAATATTTCGAAGCTTAAACACACGTAAAGAAATCCCTCGTTACTTGACAATATTTCATGACACGTTAATATCTATAGTAGAGCTCTATTTTTATAACTGTTGCTACCCTTTTTCCCAAATATTTTTAGGAACACCATGCTAAGATGCCGAGGACCAGCGGTCCCCCGAAGCACAAAGCTGTTCCAAGACTCTCGACGGCTACCGAGGAGGGCCACTTCGAACACCATTTAAGGCTTCGAACACCGTTTACGGCTTCGAACACCATTTAAGGCTTCGAACACCATTTAAGGCTTCGAACACCATTTACGACTTCGAATACCATTTACTTGAGTATGGCCAGCCTCCTGTACTTGTCGAACACATGCAGATCCCGACAGTACATTGTAAGCCGAAGGAAATCGGGGTGTAAAAATTTGGGCTAATTCAAAAAAAGAATTCAAGAAAGGCGTTACCAAAGTTTTATCTACATGTATTAACGAGTGAATAATCTCTCAGTTATTAGTATACGTGACGTGCGATAGATGATTGCCTGTAAAAAATAAATTCTCATAACCATTTCTTGAGTTTTGAAAAATCTTTCATCTGATATTAACGTTTTGAGTCCTGAACCCATAGTAGTTGTTCGTATATGATCAAGCATTGTCAAGTGAAATGAAAGTTTAAACCACACATTCCTCACACCTCTCACCACACCAGTAGTTGTAAGGCGTTTAAAACCCAACGGTAGAACGTGTTGGATTAAATAAAGGTTTAAACAGGACGAGGATCTAATAACGTTATAAAGCTCCCGTTACTGAACCCAGTCTTTGTTCCAGGAAATTCAGCAACAAAGGAAACATTTGAGCTCCAAAGGCTTGCTCACTGTATCCTTGTAAAGTTAAGGCGGCCTAGTCAATTCAAATGCGTCTTTATTTTCTTACTCATGAACAGGGACTCAGTGTTAGACCATGGGAAAACTTCAGAGGTAGAATTTAGTTTTTTAATGCACAACGCACCCACAAATATTTTTCCTTGATCTATGTGAGCGTGAACCTGATATCCGTATTCCCAGCCTCTTATTTTAGGAAAATCTAATTACCATACCGAAAAGACACTCCATACCACGCTATGATTCAGACGGAGGTTAGCCACGCACACCCCACCTCGCGCAACGGCGTGCAGCCAACTGCTGAGCAGACTGCAGAGGGTAGCCGGCCAGGCCTAGCCCTGCCAGGCCTTTGCCAGCAATGTTTTAGTATCGGTCACTTCGTCGGCCCCAGCCCTCTGACCGCAGGGTAAGGTGCCGGACACATTAAATTGGCAAGAAGGTAACACCTTGGCGTGCTTCGCTGCTGTGAAACGGAAAATCGATTGACCTACATTTTGTTCGCATGTTTTTGGCCAACTCAATCAGACCCTAGTGAAATTTTTTGAAATAATTCCTTATCCTCTAATATTTTTTATAGTATGGAGCTCTTAGATTAGAAGAATCTATTACTCTAATATGAAAAAGTTTCATAGCTCATTTCCTCCCATGCCCTAGGCTTATGATTACTTGAAGGAGTCAGGTCTCGGCATGTGGTATATGCCTTTGAAAAGTATATGTATATAAAGAAAAGGAAACAAAAGATCTCATGAATTAAATTCCACTGACAGTAAAACGCCTGCATAATTTCAGAGAGCAGTAAATATCAGTGCTCAGAACTCCTGAAATCAACGTGCAGGTCTGAAATCTAGGTACACGCGAGCTACTACTATTATTTACATGGTAATGAATGAACTATTTACATGGTAATAAATGGGTTCTGTAGTCTATGCCTGCCTCCAAACACGTACAGTGTGATGTTTCAACCCAAGAACCTCAGGCCGACCGGGGTCGCGCGATTGCAATTCGAGAGGTGCTAAAAGTATGTAAAATATTCTGAAAAAGAGGAAGAATATGTTGTGTTGTTCAAGTTTATCGTAGTTTTGTCTTCTGATAAAAAATAAATGCTCTCAAAAGTGTTTTAACAGGCCTATAAAATTTCAATTTATTTAACGTACCTCCTTCAACTTTCACTCAATGAGTCCTGCAGAACCACTTTAGTCTTAGCCGAGATTCTACTCGTCACTTTCAACTTATCAAATGGGGAAGAAATCTGACAAAAACTATTTATATAACCAGGATTCATAGGACTAAACATCCTAAGCGTCGCGTTGTATTAATTTATAATTCTTTCATTCTCTACTTTCTCAATTATATTCTATACGGATGTGCATCATTATCATGCAGAAAAACTGACTTATTAAAAATAAAAATAAGTTCATTAATAATATTTTTTATTGTTCTTTTAGCATCAAGAAGGCTGTAGAATAAACGTAGTCAAAGTCCGTATTCGCTCAGTCTCAATACCTAAAACACCCGACGAAATTACTGACGAGGAAAGCCTTCAAAACTGTTACTAAACCCAGATGAGAAAAATGAAGTATCTAATTTAAAAAAAATCCCTAGTTCTTCGTAGCTCTAGGTTTGGATGATACCAAGGATGTATTTTTCTCGATTATTTTTAATCATACTAGGAAATAAAGAATTGAAATAGTCGATACATCGTGGGCACTGAATTACAAGCGTCAGACGTTTAATGTTTTGTGCGATATTTATTCACGTTATTAAAAAAGTAATAAAGTTGGAGTTTCAAATAATGAATGCTTTATTTGTTCAGTTATTCAACAGTGGCACCGTGGAGCACCTTGCTAAAAATCAGAATGTACTATGCACCCCGAATTTGAGAATTGTAATTTGTGTGATGCAATTTAGGAGAAAATTTATATGATTTCATTGTTCTGGCAAGCAAAAATTACAAGCACGGACCTGATAAAATCACCTTCAATATCATTGATGTTGCATCCATAGTTAAACATATATTCCAAACTATTTATGGTATTATTCACTGTTAACACTACTGGAAGCCCTAGTCACTGGTTTATTTAATCTTCAATTATACCTTCTCGTAAACTCACAGTACAGATCATTCAATAGATTCGTCGGTATAAAACCTCCCTCGATAAAACAAGTAAAATAAGGCTGCAACGTACGAAATCCAAAACATTTCAAGACCCCCGGAATTGAAAAGAAACAGCCTCGAATGTTCAGTACCCGAGCTCAGGCTTTCCAGTCGACTTCTTAGGCGACGAGTTCCTTCAACTTGAGAGCTCCTGAAAATTGGGAGCGTGTGCGCCGAGACGATAAGCGACTGAAAAAAACCTTCCAGTAGCTGAAGTTCCGCACGAGTTTCTTTGTCTCGTAACTGCAGCAGCAAGTGTCTTGCATACCAAGCCTGGCTGCGCTCAAACTAGCATGGGAGGCTTAAAGCTAGCAAGTTCAGACTGCTTCATTTTCAAAACTGGAACAAATTTTCATGATGAATATCGAAATATTATCTTCATGATGAAATTCAGTACACGTTTATAACATGGATTTTACAGGTAATACAAGGTTTTATGTATGCATTAGCTATTTAGTAGCCCTGAAGACCCTTTTGGCAGCTATAGAGTAAATATTGTGGTTGCGTTGGCACCAGTCGTAAGATAGGCTCATGATTTAGTCTGGGTTTGCAAGCTCTAGGAGTGTGAAAATATTTCACTGAATATCCTGTAATCTCCATAAAATATTATTACCCATTGTTATCGTGTACTTTTCAGGTTTTGTATATGAGTTTAATAACTAGTTCTCATCCACAACAGCTACTCACTATCCTTACTAGTTTTCATCACTTTGCAACCTGTTTTGATATTTCCTCTGTCATGACGCCTGAAAACACGTGTAAATTCATCCGAACTACAAATAAACGAGTGGTAGTTGTGTAAAGTCACTAGAAATATTTTCTTGTAGATCTTTCTAAGACAACAAAGAAATATGTAGCGTAACATATTGTATGTACTGCTGCAATATGAGTAATGTCAAAAGAGATGTTCAGAAAACGTTAATAAAAATACATATTTGTTACACTTAGAGATGAACATATCTAACAAAAAATTGAAAAGAAATTATAAATGAATTCAGGGAAGTCAATCCATTCTTTCCAGCCGAAGTGAGTCTACAGCATTTGCTCATCTGAGAATTTATTGGTCGCACAATTACAAGTGTTCGGTACAAAAATTTTGATCCAAATATTGCAATAAACTCTGCCCTTTTTACTTTAATAAAAAAGTGTGATAGCAATCGAATTTAAACGAATTGGGCGGAAATAGGAAGCGTGTAGATGCATTTTTCATTTTCTGTACATGGCTACTTTTATATTGTGTAAGATTACATAAACAATTATTCAATCTTCCCTGGCGATTAGATAAAATGTAAAAGGTGTAAGGATCGATTCAAAATATGTAGGCAAACCAATAACGATAAATTTACGCGTGACTTGTGACGATAATTCCGAATATCATCAATCAGTTTGCTTGAAACTTTGACGGGCTTTACTCTTCAAAATTTGAATCTTTTGGAGCGAGGTTGAAACGTTCAGATTTTGCGTTATGCTTATCCTCGTGAGATTTCTAAAGTTGGCTTAGAAAGTCACGAATCGAGTTCCAGCGTCCTGTCGCGCACCGTTCCGTGTTTTTGTTCTAAACTCTAAGCTATACACCATCCTTGGCGACGCCCTGGACATAAATGCTTCTTAACTTTTTTACTAGGCTATTTTTTTAAAGTTAGCCTAATTTAATAAGTGAGTAAATATGGTAGAGAGACTATCCCATTATAGTAAGCTGTATCATTTACGATACAATGCAGAATAAAGGCTTAAAACATACATTTCCGTATTAATCAGTACTAGAATTGGCCTTTCTGTTAAAGGGAGGAATTAGTTCACAGGTTGTCTTTTTAGAGCAGCCATGCACGCAAACAGTTGTCTCTCCTGGTTTATTTTAACATGTTAGGGCATTGCATCGCTGCCACACTGGTTCTAAGAAATAAGGCTACGGAAATATAAGCGTTACTTCCGATTCTTTGATCCATTTTTAGAGCTCTACGATTGCTTTCCTTGTTCAGCTTTCTAATTCAACGTTAAGTTACGGTGCTGTAGAAAACGATTTTTCACCAGCCAGTGTGGGTACAGAGAAAACGAAGTTGGAGCAGGAAATACACCAATTTCAAGTCCTCACTGCCCAGTTGTACAGGAAAAGTAGTAATTAATTACTCGTAACTAATTCAGCTGATAATCTCACCCTAAGATGTACAGTTATATCGCAATAAAAGTTTTTTGAGTACCATTGTAATTGGCTTCTTAGAAATTGAAGAACACGTAGTTGTGAACAAGTTCCAGCATTTTAATGTCCCACCTCTCAATGCTAGAGAACAGAATTAAAGCATAAAGTAGATAACGTTAAAGACGCACTACTACGAATTAATGATGCTAATAAGCTTCTCGAAGAATTGTGTATTGGTAACATCCGTGTAGCTCTTCAGTTCTTGAAATGTTTTGGCATTTTCTTGTCAGCTCCTTATATCACAAGTGCACCAACTGAGGGAAACAAATGAGTCATTTCTTTTTACTACGAGAGTAATGTATAGATTACAAACAAATATAATGACGAAATTCTATGTATTGTATCTACCGATGATCAATATTAAATTGCACGTTATTTAATTTACAGACCTTCCTTATAAATCAGTTTTTGCTTGAATTCTATTTTCTTGCTGGAGCAGGCTTCTCTCGAAAAGAAAATAATTGACAGAGGACACTGCAAAAGACGTGTGTGAAAACCATTCCGGTTTTAATTAATTAAGAAAGAGGAAAATTCACGAGACAATTGAAGTAAATCGGCACATAGTCTCTGGAGCTGATGGGTCCCGTCTAACGTGGTAGTGTTGTCGTTCTTTGGAGCTAGAGAGTTAATTGGCGAATATGAGACTAGAGCAGGTACTTTGCTTATCAACTATACTGAATAACTTTCTGGTATTGCAGTAGTCACGATGGTCAACCGTAAAATGCGTGTTAATGTCAAACGAGGGTAAAGAAGAGGAAAACAATTCATAGTTGACCTACATTTATTAAATCATTTCATAAAAGTTCTTCATTGCATCATAGCTACTGCACTGAGGAACCTAATTTTGCAAAATGCCTAGAAATGCAGTGGTACTTAAAAGTGGTTTATACTTATACATAATACATACATACATATTCTTATGCTTGGCTCATACGTATTACTGACACATGGTCCATATTTATATCAACACATTGTTCATCGTAATGAAGATTGATCGGTCTTCCTACCTGGACATAGATCACATTGTTGTATTAGGCGTTTCAATGACTTCAAAAATGACGTTGTCGGTAATTATCGTTTCCTTGGGTGGAAGCCGTAGTTGGTGAGCAATCCTTTTGTGAAATGTTTGAAGGCTTAATTAGTGCAGCCAATTTATTTGCTTCAAGGCTGAGACACTTTTGTACATCTAGAATAGTTCATTTACACCGTATGCAGATCCAATCTATGTGCATTTTTACAAATGTGTTCGGTACTGGAAAGAACGGCTACAACACTGTAAGAACGACAGAACTTTTTTAATAAACATCGTACAATTAAATGTATTTCATATCTGAAAAACTAATAAGATTTACGTGTATTCATGTTGTTCGAGAAAAAATAGAAATAAAATATAGAATATTCAATATTCACTCAATGAACTATTGATCTTGGAAGACACGTTCCCGAGAGACCCAGTGTACATATCACAGGCAGACAGGCATCTATGTAAGGATAGATAATTATGACAACATTTCTCAACCATTCCATCAGAATAGAGTTCAGACAAATGTCATGTGAGATAAAGACGATCAGGATCTTTCTATTCCAAATGCGACGCTGTACAGGCTAAGTTGCCGCTGCTGCCGCCTGACTCATTCTTTGAAACTCATAATTTTGAATTTATTATTTTGAATAATTATTTCGAACTCATTAATCTGAATTCATTAACTGAAAATCAATTTTTGAATGAATTATTTTGAATCACTATTTTGAACTCATTTTTGGAGCTCATCATTTTGAATTCATAATTTGTAACTCGTTACATCTAACTCATCATTTGGAACTTATTAATTTCAACCCACTATTGGGAACTCATCAATTTTAACCTATTATTTTGAATTTATTACTTGGAGCTTAAAATCTTGGATTCATCATTTGAAACTCGTTATTTTGAATTTAGCATTTTGAACTCATTATTTTGAACGAACGGGCTGCTCTACATCAAAGTTTTAGCATTTTCGTACACGTCAAGGATTCAGGTATGCCTAATATCAGACCTCCGCGATTCTACCCAGTTTCACGATTTCCCAGGACCATCTATAATTATCCATAGTTTTGCCCATTAAAGCATGTTTTTTACATTTTCAGGTAAATTAATCAACGGGTTGGTGAAAAAGTTGAATTCCTTAATCAGTGTGCGTGTTGGAAAAGGCGGTAATCATACAGGTGCAAAACTGTGAGCACTGAACAGTTTTAGTGGCCAATCAGGAAACTTAACTGCTTCTTCCTTTTCAATTCCAATTGCTCAGAGGATGTAGTCGACCGATTATTTTACTGGTTTGTTGTTCTGCGTGCTAATGCATCATGAAATTAACTGTACACATGTTAATGACAGATTAAGACTTTTCAGATAAGCACATAAGGAAATTTCAAACCTAAAAAATAGCATTATATAAGAATGGAAATACTAAAACGCTGATCTGTTTGCTGTTCAAATTATCGTACTTAGAATATGAACTTTGAGGGAGAGTATTTCAGGAGTATTATTGCATCGTTGTGAATTGTTAGTTGGTTGTGTGCTCCATCGATGGGATACATTTAGATGTCATTTTACGAAACTTTCATGCGAGACAGTCTAGAATACCAATGCCATCAAAAACAGGCATATTTGATAAAAATGGAACCTTGATACGAACGGGTACGTTCATTGAAGTTCGCGTGTAAAAGTTATCCTGCAGGCAGACCTTTTAAAGTTTCAGACGCAGCGAATGCTTTTTTCGAACGTCTTCTTGTGAAGACGTTCGTGAAGGCTTGTCGAGGGTGAAAAACAAACAACTATGTATATTAATACATATATTCTTACTAACTACCGATTATACTTATACTAAGGTATTCTTAACCCGGTTACTTTGTAGGCACTGTCATCTGAAGCGTTAGGGCAAGCCTGATAGTTCTCTAAGCATTCTACTTCTTATTTAAAGTCATGAACACTAGGAAAATGTGACATTAAGTGCTCACTCATAATTTTTAGACGCTTGTAAGACTTAGCGAATATTGTAGAGAAGAATGTTTGAAATTATTAGTCTCTGAGCGGTGACGCGAAATACTGGACTGGCTTACGCATTTACTTAAAGAGCCGGAATACATAAAAATTTGCTTCAACTGTTGAAACCATGGATTAAATGGGTAGAGGGTTGGTCTTTGTGTTTTTTTCCTACTGTGGTAATAAATTTTAAAATATTGTGTTAGTCAGTCAGTTTGGCTTGCATAAGGAAAAATCGATTGAACAAAATTTGAAGAGCACCTGTGAATGAGCTTGTAGAAATTATTGTTTTTAATTTTGTTTCACCATTTAGCCGTAATTATGTATTATCATTAGTGTCCCTACCATAATAACACATTCACGAGACTTTTTCTGTATGGAGTTGCAGTGGTACACAAACTTTCAAATTCATGAGGGCTCTGATTTTTACATTCCACATGATATTCATCAATCTTATCTTGAAGGTCACGATTGCATATCCAACCCTCTACCGTATATATGTATGTATGTATATATACATATATATATATGTATATATATATACTACATTGCAGCTGTGAACCGCTTCGTGTCGGTTGACCAAAAATTTTCTGGTAGAACATTATTTTCAAATAAGGTCCTCGGACAAGAAATTTATCATCAATTCTTTCTCAATACACTGTTATTTACAAAGGGTATTAATCAATTTTCAAAGTTGTCACCGAAGTTTATGTAATATCAAAGTACTCAACAGGCATCAGTCTTCATTAAGAGCTGGGAAGGTATAGACTTATTTGTTAGTTGATCCACAACGATGAGACGAAAAGAACACGTCTCAAAATGGCTAAGTGAAGCTATTGCGTATGTTCGGGTTAAGGGACACCCAGTGAAAACGGAATTTGATGGTGTTTCATGTTGCACTGTTATGCGAGTCTACCAACAATGGAAACAATCCTGCACACGCGGTCATGTGTCCCGAATTGTTGACCTGAATCGTTTTGAATCAAGAATGAAACTATTTTTAAATGTCAATGATGGCCCTTCTCCGGCTGTTTCTCGATGAACTCTTCTTGGGGTATTCTATGCAATGTAAATATTGAGCAAAGTGGCATGTAACGGCCGATGTTAATCTCTGCCCGCAAAACTATTTCTTTAAACTGGGCCAAAGTACACATGCATTGACCTGTAGAAGAGTGGAGAAGTGGCATGAAGTCAAATGAATTACGATTCAGTCTCAAAGCAATGATGCTCGCTGTTCTGTTTTCAACGAAGACCTTTTGAAGCCTTCAACGAAACCTGTGTGAAAGTGGGAAAACAAGGAGGAGGAGGGTCTATCATGTTCTTGGGCTGTTTTAACTACACAGAAGTGTGTCCTTTAAATGGGGTAATCAAAGTGAACCAGCATGGCTACACTGAGCTGGAGCTGCATGATAACCAATTTTTATCATTTAACCAATTATTTAATGAATAAAAGCACGTTTCTTTGCGTATATTTCAGGAGGACAACTGGTATATTCATGCAATCAGAACTGATATAAATTGGCATGAAAATCATTCCGGGTACGTTCGTATTTAGGTTAGCCATCTACGTCCCAAGATATGACGCTAATATAAAATTTGTAGGACCCCCCAGAACGACAATGTAGACCTCGAGAAGATCGTCCACGCACTGTGGCCGCACTACCAAATCAGTTGATACAAGCGTGGCTTAAAATTGGCCTGGTGTGCATTAGGATACTTGTAGACTCATGCCTTCCAGGATTTCCGTATTATTTGAAGTCGTGGAGGCCTGCACCATATTAATCACAGGTGACTCATATTTTGCCTATGGAGCTTAAGTTTGCAAATTTCTATCCATGCCTTTATTTTTCTAGAACCGTAAACGCTAATATTGCAAAGCTCTTCTAGTTTTCTCAAAACACTAATTTGTGTATGGCTCTACGTATAGGTGCGGTTTTCTCGCTTCTCGAAGTTGTTGTCTTCTTTTCATAACTTGTTCATACAAGGTCTTGTACATTTATTTATCTCTTTTGTTTTAACAACGATGCAGAGGATATCCATTCAGTTTGTGCGCAGCATTTTTAGTCTACAGTTTTCGACTCCCTTAGAGTTGTATGTCTTCTTTTCATAATTTGATCTTATATATTATTAAGTATTTATTCTTCTTTATCTGTTTTATAATGAATTGGAGAATCTTCTCTCGTCTTCTAGAGTAGAGGTTTTCTATGCTGCAGTTTTCTCGCCTCCCAGAGTTGTTTGTTTTCTTTTCATAATATGTACGTATTCATACACTTGAATTTCTCCCCATCTGTTGAGCAGAATATTGGAGAAAGTTCTTGCAGCTTTTGCAGTGCATAACATTTCCATGGTCTTGCACGCACTCATTAATATCTGTGAGAGCCGTCGTCGGCAAATAGAAGAGTACGCGAGTTATGGATTGCCAAGACACTGGCTCACAAAAGAATCCTCGCCGGTGACATGAGGAATTTCTTTACGTTTATTCATTTTTCTGTCATTTCTATAGTGGATGGAAGTTATTGGTCAGTCTTCAAGACAGCGTTTGCTCACGAACTGCTTGCGAGATTTTGCGATGCTTCTCGTTTCTTGCTATTAAATGAGCATTATTTCGTAAACGTAGAGACAACGAATGATCAGTGCGATGAATGTTAACACTGTTTTAAGGTTTTGATGGCGTATCAGTTTTTCTGGTCGTAATTTCCAATCGCTTTGAATATCTTTATCTAACACCGGAAGGAATGGCGTGAAGGGAATTCCGTTGCTTTTCGTACGTGATGTTTTCGACCTTGACCGAAAAATATTTGTGGTTGTTCACGTGTCGTAAACCAATAAGAAAGGTTAGAAATTATATGTTTTCCCAAGACAAACTCTTAAAACTTTTGTAAGGAATAAAGAGATTATATTATAACTACGGCGATTGAATTGATTAGTGACTTTGCTCTTTTGAATTCATGCAACAGCGTTGAAAGATGAGGGCTTGAATGGCTTGTGCATTTATTCGTACGTGCCAGCGAGAAATGGGAGAGATTGAAGCAGTTTTTTATTATGAAGAAGCATGCATGCCTGCCAACCATGTGGCACAAGTGGCCGGCATTGGCCTCATGTTAACGAGTTATGCCTTGCTAACTAGGCCATTAATTTTACTCAAATTCTGTCATAATAACTAACGAATTACATCTTGACAACTAGGTCACTAATTTTACACAAGTTCTATCGTAATAACTAACGAATTACACCTTGATAACTAGGTCACTAATTTTACACAAATTCTGTCGTAATAACTAACGAATTACACCTTGACAACTAGGTCACTAATTTCGCACAAATTCTGTCGGAATAACTAGCGAATTTCATTTTGATAACTAGGCCACTAATTGCTCACAAATTCTGTCGGAATGACTAATCGGGTCAAATCTGACCTTCTTCCAGTACAGTGAGAGGCTTAGAGTAAAAAACTTTATATCAGGCGAATGGCTTTTTCATGTCTTTCAGAGTTTCAGATAATAGAACATCTTTGTATTGTGGTCGGCCTATAATAATAGGGCTAATATGAAGTCCATAGAGCCAATGATGAGACTGTGACTGAATGATTTTCCGTCCGGGATCATCTTTTGGTCACTTATCCTGATGATGTAGGACGGGCATTATTCATCCTTTAGATATGTTACGTAATTTTGATGGTATTCAGGGGCTTATCTGTGACGGAACTTTGATGAATATGCTCTCAGTGAAGATTGGTTATCCTATTAAATCGCCAATGCAACCTGAAATAATATCTTAGTTTGATTTTGTGCATGTTTCTTTGCGTAAAAATAGAACATCCTCAACACGAAGCTGTACCAGCATTGTAAGAAAATTTTTGTGGTTGGTTTAAAATAGAAGTAGCTTATTTGTATGAGTAGTTTGCAGTTACTAAACGAACTATTAGGAAAATTTAAATGTTTACAAAAACTAAATACGCACCTACTCATTTTCTACGAATTAAAGCTTCAAAGCTTCAAAGTCCACGTTGTTCAGTTCAGGATTCATCACTCATGTCTAGTTCTTGATAAAAGTTTATTCCGGGTGCGCGGCACACCCCTATATTTTTTTATTTTGACGGGCTGTAATATGAAGACACTTCTCTAGGTCTCTCTTAACAACGTTATCAATGCGCCTAGAAATATTACGAAGTCTACCAGACAGCTTTTACCGAGTTGGTATAGCGTCACACCTTCCCTTAGTTCCGTCTAACAACATAAAATAGGTGATGGTGTTGTGAGGGGCTAAGTTGGTTGGCAAGCTTGAATTTCTTTAGTTTGCTCAACGACAAGCTTGAGAGCGATAATTTGGGCAACAATTTCAGACAATAACTGTCTCTCTTTACCCTTAAGAAGGCCACATACAGTACTAAAACACGATAAACTTAGTCTAAAATGGCATCTGACTGGAGAACAAAACAGCACAATCCTCTCAGAACCACGGCCAAAACCACACTGTACTAGTCCTTGGCTGGCAAAATTGGCAACTGGGAGATGTAGTGACGTCATTCAGCCGGCACAAAGTTTTGACTAAATTAAGTCACCCTCATCCATACCATTCTTTTTCAGACATAAGTTTAGTCTACCCCTGATCACCTGCAGTAAACATTTTTGAGTATCGTATATATAAAGATATTTGTCCCAAATAAATTACATAACTATACTATGAATTCTCACAATTTCGGTTTGTAAAAATGCGCCCTCATTTTGGATTTTCGATAGTGTTGCAATAATACAAGCTTGCTTGCTTATGAACCACGATGCTTGGGAATAGAGCCGAATAACCATTATTCCCTGAACTTTATTTTTGGAAGTTAAGATTAAATTCGTCACGCAAAGTTTAAAAAGTATGAAATGCAAAACAGCGCAAAGATCTCGGAACGCTCGGATTGGAAATACAAACTTTGACGCTCTGAATTTGAAACAAATAATTCATCTATGAATGACTTCATCTTTTCAGAAAATGAGGTTTAGTAATGGGTCAAATTTTCGGAATTTTTCGAAATTTAAAATTCAAAATTTTTGCTCCAAATCCCATCGGTGGGCGTCTTTTTTAAAATGATACCTTCAATGAGAATGCTTCGCAAATGCTCATGAACCATCAAGTTCTTCAGGATAACAAACATAGATAAAAATATCAAATTGGATTAGATTGAAAAATCAAGAAGATATTGATCAGGTTATTCATGTATCCCTAATATTTTATAGAAACTTGATGCAACATTGATGAAAATATAAGTAATTGACTTTTCACCACTTGAAAATGACCAAAGTAATTTTAATTTGGAGGTGAAGTTGTCAAGTCGTTTGAAATTCGCAGACATGAATGGCATGAGGAGCGTGCTTACTAATCAAGCCTGGTTAAATTTTAATTGACTGTACAAGTCTGTTTATTGTTAAGCAAGTCAAGTACGTACGTGATTGAGATGCGTCGCTTTGATATAAAGATCCAATTTATCAATATTCAAATTCACAAGTTTTCCGGCAGATAAGCTTATCAGCTTTCCGATGAATCCCTTGCACGTCAAGCATCTCGGACGAAAGAGAAAATTAAATCATAATCCCAAATTGAAGGTCTGCAATTACAAAATAAATTAGTGGGCCTAGCAGTCATAACTTTTTCTATTACCAAGAGAGCAGTGTGCGATTGTTTACAGACAAGGAAAAAAAAATTATTTCTCGAAATATTGCAACTAAATTTAAAAACTTTTTCATTTAATATATGCAACAGACACAGTTTGTACAGTACGATCCTTACTCTTTTCAGTAATTTTATCTGCATCAGGTTCAAGCTCGTACAACTTGGATTGCATCAGTCATCGCGACATAGATCCAAATTGAGTTGCTAATGTTAAATTGAAAAAAAATACCGGTTCTGTTCCGTTTCTACATGCAAAATTGTAAGAGATGGGGCGAAATAAAACTAAATATATTCGTTGGACACCTTTTATTTTATATTCTACTGAGCTCTACATATTTAGAAAGATTTGTTGCCTGTGGTGCTAAGACTCCTACGGCATTTACAATAGACGATTTATACAATGATATTGCTTATCTAAATCTATTCGTATACAATCTCAAGATGCATGAGTGAGTATGAGAAAATTTGTAACAAATTTGGATATCCTCATCAAGAAAAACAACATTTTTATTATATACAATCAATTTGGACAACAAATTTCGAAATTTCCCTCTGTGCGTTATCTTTGCAGACTGATTTTGTCAGAACAGTTTTGAGTGTTATAAATTTACGTGAACATTTCCTGAACCTTAAAGACAAAGCAGACGCTCATAGGGTCGGAAATTTGAGGGCAACTTGTGAGGTTGGCGCGAAATAATTTAGTCAAATTTAATTAGTCGCACGAGCGGGTAGAGTCAAAAGTTCGAGACACGTTTTGAATGCACCACACTAACACAAAATTTTTCAATTGCTTAGAATGACTTTTATTGCATTTCTGCACGTCATCTTTCAGTGTCCAGAAATATTTTCCAACCAATGCTTTACCCACGAGACAAACGAAAATTTCTGATGAATAAATAAAGAAACCGCTCCCTGTGATACTGTGACCTCATTTGTTTCTGTTCAAAGCAACTTCAATTTAAATTGACAACCTTGGGTGAATTACTTAAATCTATGGCTGAAGTTTTTAAATAGTTCGTGTGAATCCTACGGTCATTCATGTGTGAATAGTATTGTACAGTTGAAAATTGTATGCACATAGACCTTGAGAACGGCTATAGGCAATCAACATATGTACACGCAATTTGAAACCAATATCGTAGAGAATTCTGTGACATTTTCATGCACGAGGAAAGTCTTTGAGAGAAATGTTAAACCGTGCAATTGAATTTCGTTGTCATGCAAGCTTCTGATGAAATGATATAAATAAATAAAATTTGATCGAGAATAGTTCAGTCGCATTAACGCGAGTCTGAAATTTGACAATGAATTCGAAACACAAACGTATTAATATTATCGGTGAATTTGTAAAATCTGTGAAAATTCAGGCTCTCATTTCCTTCAAAAATGCCATGAAGAAAATTGAAGTGTCGAAAACACACTTGAATTTCACCAAAATGATATATTTCAACGTTCGTTGCCATTTTCCTTAATGTCAATAGTCTAAAAACAAATCAACGGAATTTAATAAATCGTATACCGCATGTCAATAGGAAAATATTACTAAAATACACATACTTTACAAACTGAAAAGTTATGTTGTCGTATACATAACATTCCTACATAATTATCACAACTAAATGGTTAGAGTGGGTTCATCTATGCACTCAACTGGGAAACAGACTTTTTTGAGTATAATTCAGCAGTTAAAATAGTGAAGGAGGCAAAGCTAAGTATTTGTTGAATTATTTTCGTGTGATTTGAAGCCTGTAAGTCAAATCCTCTCGACTGCCATCTAAAGATTTTGAAAATCATAGTATATATTGATTAAAACATCAAGTTCTCAATTATCACATACGTAGGCTAATCTTCAGAGTGACAACTTGAAGAAAAATGTTCATTTATTTGAAACAACTTCCTGCTGTGATGGGCTAATCTCTCTACCTGAAAAAAGGAAACGATGAGAAAGTTATGTCTTGATTAACTTGAAAATCCAAGCAAACAAACTTTGCAGATCGTTTATCTCTAGGTTACTTAGAAAATCAGAAGAATTTTAATAAGCAGAGTTCATTCATTCTGCTCTCCGGAAGCAAATTATGTACTCTAAACAAATTTGCATTGATTAAATTTTAGACATACGCTGATTAGAACCAGTGTAATGGACAGACGATTATTGGAAATAGCCACCTAACTTTAGAAGCTGAAAACACTTGTGTCAAAACGATCGGGCCTTCAATCCTTTTACTTATGGGCTCCATAATTTTAATGACCAACAATCGAAGAATTGAATTCAAGCTCCGCGTTGCCGAAATGCGAAAGTCTCCCCACCTCCAACGGCTCAGGACGGATCGCAAGATCCGCCCCCTAGTCGTAAATACTCTTTGGGGAGCGTATCCCCTTCCTGAGACAGTTAGCAGGGGGCACTTCGGAAATGGGAGCTGCAGAAGGGGGAGGAGGCGGGGGTCCACTCTGAGCAAAAGAAGGGAGTGAACTCCTGTTCAAATCTCCACCTCGTGGTCCACTTTAACTTCGTTCGCAACGGATTGGGTATCCAAAAAGTGATAAAAACGAGGAGCGCTTCATCTATTCACTTTATTTGGTTGAAAAATTATTTTTTGCACCGTAGCATGAAGGCGAGAAAGTTCAAAATTTACACAATTTTCACGGTTTTTTGGTGTTGATTATAGAAACCTATTATTTTTAGCGATGGTCCTTGAGTTACTATATTCTCCCTGTCCAATTAGAATGTGCTCTGAAATGAGTTGAATTATCTTTCAACCTCATGTACCTAGGAAAAATCAAGAAACGCTTGTCGATAAAAGCCATTGGTCTGTTTCCCAGTCGAGTGGATGACTGAAATTCATATCGAAATCCTTTCCGTTTTCAGAGAGATACAGTCGTTGACAAGAGGCATTCATTTAGCAAGAAAACGAGACCGCTGCGGGGACGGCAAAAGAGTCCCTCTAACAACAAATATACAACGAAGGTTTTTCGCTCTTCGGTCACATTTTCTTCTCTCCTAAATGCCAAACTTCAACGGCTGAAGAATCCGTGGACAACCAAGTCGAGTGACGAGTTCGAGCAGCACCAGAAGGCTAATCAACGTATACACACAACACATTCCTCCAGCCATTAAATTCTCAGTTGAAATAAATTCTGTCCTAGTTTGCTGTTAGGCACTTTGAAATTAAGTAGCCGCTTAGTTTTCATTTAATGTGTGAAGTGATGTCATCTCACAGAGAGTGATATGAAATGTTTTGAGAGAATAAGCGGACACTAAACATTATAGGAAAATAATCATCTGTATGAGAAAGAAGAATTAGGTCACATAGTAAATAGTTATGCGAGGTGATCTTCAGGTAAAAATTGCTTTAGAGCATGTCATTTTTTCGAGCATTTTCAACAGAATAATTACATAAATCAATATTGACGATTGGTATTAAGAGTGTGAGTTCTACTTAAAAGAGCACGTCATAATATCTAAGGTGTAGAAAGTTTGTGAATCTTAAGTTGTTGAAATTACTTCCATGCGTTTCAGTTTCAATGGTGTTACAAGATTGTCATTGTGAGAAATGCTAAAAATATCAAATTCACCATTACTCTTATTAATGATCTCACGAGCAATGTGTTATCTGTCAAAAGTTTCAAGTCTGCTAGTTCAAAAGCAATGTATTCGTGGAAAATGGGAAGCTGAATGTAAAACGTAATTACAAGCGGCAAATGCGAGTGGACATCAAGTTAGCAGTGAGCTTCGAATTGCTGCTGATCGTAGTGTTCAAGTAAATTGAGAACGAGTCCTTGCATATTTACCAGTGAGAACGAGTGATAGATTAATTTATGACACTGTTTCAATATTAGTGATGCTGTTTATTTACAGCTTGTTATCCATTTGTTCTGTGAGAAAGATTTCTAGTAATTTAATGAGACAAACGAGCAGCATGTAAAAGAGTTGCTGGTCACATTCAATGATCGGTTCCCGCTTATTTTGTGCGTACACATGATTTCAGGGGGCTTGGCACGGCAATTATCATAACTGAAAATTGGTTTCAGCCTATACTTTTTGAAATGTTACGAGTCACTCTGCGTACACATATGACAACACATATATTTTCGTTTGACAGATACAAAACTTGAAAATAGTGGACACCTTTGAAAGACCGCTATTCGATCGTCGTGGGCATGCCAATGCTCAGAAGTAGTTTCATTTTAGGTGTAGGGCACAAAAATTAGTGTTAGGTTACATTATTTTAAGACTGCTAATCGATGACCGCGAGCGTACCAATGTCCACACCAAGCTTCATTCGGCAGGTGTAGAACTCGAATATTTCTTATAAGTTAAATAATTGGGAAGGCTGCTAGTCGCTGTGTGTGCACGAAGTTAATCCTCCAGTCCTGACATCGATGATCAATTCATAGCCTCCCTAGCCGCAGTTCCTCCCGCCGAGATCAGGGCCGTCCACTCCAACGACCCAGGTCTGACGCGAGAGTTACCACGACCAGGCTGAACCCTGCACACCAGAAAAAAATGTGAAAACATTGAAATATGGGAAATCTTCGAATGATTAGACATGCATTCAGTAACGGAAATGTATTGAGCACGCGGTGAAAATGTACTGGAAACCCAACTCACAG
>VOMN01122929.1:0-18593 GCA_014899125.1 Orchestia grillus
ATAAAGGTTTTTCTTTCTTTCATACTAAAAAGGGCCTAAGTCAAAGCTGCAGTAAAGTCCCAATATACTAGAGTTGAACACAAATACTATATAACAGTCCTTGAGACAATCACCGTTTTTATTGTGTTTCATGGCACATCGCTTCTGAACGGTTAAGTTTATAGAAAAAATCAGAAACTTCCTTTAGGTTTGAAGGATATTTTAAACAGGGAAATTACTATTTCAAATTTTCGTCAAAAATTGCCAGCGCCAAATTGGTTGGATTTTGCGAGTCTTCAGGACACGGGAATCGAAACCGATGTTTTCGCTGTTCAGGGCGCTGATCCTACCCCTGGCCGAGTACTGTTTCCAATTATGAAATCCAGGCACCAGAAAAAACATCGTGAAGCTGAAAAGCGTACAACGAAGTCTCACGGTAAAGATTCGTGAGGTTCAGGCTCTGGACTATGGGGAACGCCTAAAATTTATCCAAATGTATTCTCTCCAGCGAAGAAGGGAGAGGTACCTTATAATCTAAGCGTGAAAAACGATTCGTAGAATAGTCTCATACTTCGAAAACGAGACCATAACGCTGCGCACAGAGCAGCACATTCGTTTCGGCCAGATGTGTGTTGTGACAACGTTCAATGCGAGAGCAGCTGGCAGCGTTCGAATTAGGCATGAACAGTCCTTTCCGATGATGGGATCCAGACTCTTTAACTCTCTGCCAAAAGACCCGAGAGAGTTCGATGGATTCCTGGACGTCTTCAAGACGAGGGTAGATAACTTGCTACAAACTATCACCGATAGGCCTACCTTGCCTCACTAGCATCAAACGGCAGAGGGAAAAGGCCTCATTCAACAGCTCGCAGGTATGGGAAGGCACACCATGCACACTAAGTGGCGGCACCCCAGTGTGGCCGGGGCGTGAATGCCCAGACATCTGCAAGTATCTCCTAGTAAACAAGTATTGATATTATGTTTTATCCTATGTTAAAAGTGCTCACACTTTAAAAAGTGTACTGTATGATGCTTGTTCAATAATTTTGATATGAATTGTTATTGGTTGGAGTTTTTTAATATTTAACTTTTTTGTTGAATTTAATTTAAAATTTTTAAGTTGAATAATTCAATATCGTGGAAGTTTTCATTTAATCTAAGAATAAATTACTATCTTTAAGGCGATTTATTCTGATATAACTATTTATTATCGCTGCTCCCTGATAAATTTGTGAATAAATTTTTAAAACTCCCGCGAAAATTTTGTTTAATATTGGTAGCATTTACAGGATCCTTTAAATGAGCTATCGCATAAAATTTGGCCAAATTGTTGAACAAAACTTTAACAATGCATTAATATGATTGTATCGTTGATATAAATAGTGAAAAAAGTGTAGAGTAGACCTTTGACTTCGCCTCTGTTTACAAGAGAATTTTGGAAGGTGTCTGTGTGCGGGTGCTAGCGAATTCGTAGTCTGACTTTCGGCTCAATAATCTTACATAAAGAGTGTTAGGCAATCTAAATTTAGCTGAAGTAAGTTTATTATATGTTTTTTCGGCTGAAAGTGTTTAATGGCTATTTAAGATTACGTTTTGTCTAATTTATTAGAGTAAATGTCCGAAACACAGTGCGGTTGCACTTGGCCGATGTTGCCCGATGGCCTTCAGCTTTTCGTAGTGCAGCAACTTGCGAGCTGTAGCGAGCTGAACTTTAAATTAATCACAAATACTAGCCAGTGGGATAGTTGTATAGTGCGTTTAGCTTCAAGACGTGGTTATTAGAGGGCGTGTTTTAGCCTTTCTTGGTAGGTTTTTGCTAAATTTTCTGGTTATTAAGTCATATTGTTTCGTTGCTGAATATTTTAACTGTATTCTATATACACTTACGTATTGGGTATGTTGGTTACTTTAGTATCATCATTCAAATTGCTATTAATTTAATCACTCTAATGTACTGAAATGTCAGTTATTAGGGGTCTATCATTGATCAATTTAGGAAATACTGAAGTTTTTTCTTGTTCTGTAACATTAGCGATTAGTACGTCAGGAATGTTGGGTTTACTCGTATTATGCATTATACATTTTTTATTTAGAAATAACTCAATTTTCAGTGCTCTGTTCCATTTAATATCTATGTAGTATTAAGATTTTGCTAGTTTTGCAAAATTTTAATTCATTAGTATTTCAAAATAGTCTATAGAGTGAAAGATTGTGTGCTTAGTCTTTCTGTGTGGGCATTGTTGGTGGGAATGAGTTTTGCTTCTAGGTCAGTGTTCAATGTTATGTTGTACCACATGGCATTCAATATCCATGATTCCATGTGCACCATTAATTAAAGTAATCATTACCCAAGTAGAAGCCTTCAGATTTGTTTATTATTGAAGTTACTGAAACTTTGTAGCAAAAATTAAAAAGCTTTTGCAAATTATAAGATATAGTTCTAGAGCAATGACTGGTATGAGTGTTCACAAGGTGGTCTACCTTTAGCTAAATAGTAGTGTAATGACTAATGCAAAATTGTAAGTCTCATAAATAAGAGTTAATAAAAATTTTATTCTTTCAACAATTATATGCTTGAAGATTGATATACTAAAAAATATGATATTTTTGAACATTTTCTATAAATTTAAAGACTGTCTAAAGTTAATGTTGACTTCTAAGTAGTTACATGAAACCCTTCATGATAACATGTCTGCCATAGATATGTTAATGAATTCAATCCATGTTTAGGCCAAATGAGCCTGTTATTTAGCCTAAGATGTTGTCAGGTTAAGTCTGATGTAGCCTATTTCAATATTTTTGTGAAATATTGGTGTTGCTTTATTTGGTCCACGTTAATCCAAAATTCAATAAAATATAAATACTTCTGAAAAAACATAAAAACTGAAGCATTTTTATTCCTAACATAAAGAACTGAAAACTCAACTAAATTCATCGAGAAATACATTAGAAAAATATAAAAATATAGAGTAGTTGTGTTAGATTTAAAACATAAATATTTTGAGTATATTATCTAAATTTTATGTTCTTCATTAGTACATTCTTTTAATTAGAACAGTGTAGTAATAAATTGTCTTGAAAAATTTATTAGAATAACTCTTTGTTTCCTTGAAATTTTATGTGTAACTGTGAGCTATTCAGTTGTGTCTATGATGCATGGGCTTAAATTTTTGCTGAAAACAACTGTCAAATTATAATTTTCTTCTAATAACTAATAACCAGCATTTTAATTGTTTGTTGAGTTTGATGGACTAGAAGCCTTGTTGATCAATTGAACTTAAACTGTGTCATTAAAAAAAAGAGCTTTTTTGACTAATGAAATCAATACCACTACTGGAATGCTTTTATCATGTCTACCAGGAACTGCAAGTGTTGTTGATTTTCTCATGTTGGCATTTTATTTTGCACTATTAGCTGTATGTCTCAGTTGGTAGTAAACACAAGGACAAATGTAAATGTTTGCTTGGCTTTTGTATAGTCCACCTCAGCCCAAATATCTGGGAACATAGCGTATACAATAGGGTTAGGTTAGTCAAGTTTGTCTATTGTATGCTATACTGGGACACTGTTAGGTTACCTCAGCTATAGGTAGGGATTTGGTAGTTGGTGCTTCTTTCATGCTTATTTTACTTCCTTTAATATCCTTCTTTTGCTATTTGTTCTTTTTTTTCCTTACTCTTCAGTCTTGAGTTTCTATTTCTATGTACATAGGATTCTCTGTGAGAACACATCATATGCATCGATTTCCTGTTTTCTCAAGTCCATATCTACTAAATGGTGCCTCCTGTATTGGTACACCATTTTTGGCAGTGCATCAAGACATTGAAGAAAGGCATTCAAGTCACAGTCATGCTTAGAATGAAAGTCTTTATAATTACTATTCAAGGAAATGGACTAATAGAAGTTCATTAAATAATTTAGTTATTTTACTATATCAAAAAGATGTGAATGAGATATTCGAATTTACTCTTACATTCATGAATTCCAATTTGATTATTTTTGCAATTTAATTTTGATAGTCTTATGGCTTCCAAATAGCACCTTATTACTGAATTACTAAATGAATTGTAGATGTGAACAAGTACATAGGGTGAGATATAAGTAGGTAGGTCGTATACCAGAAAAATTATTTTGCTCAATTTCTAAATAAGCAACATAAATGAAATATGTGTTGACAACTTGCCACTTGACAGATGTGTATCAATAATAGTTTAACTATTTAGTGTGACAAAACATTATTATTTTATAAAAACTGAATGTGTTCAATGTTACCAAAAGATTTATTAACTACGAAGAATTTTTGAATAAAATTTTTAGAAGCACACAACTTGTACCCAGAAGTCTTTTAGTGTTCCTTTACAATTTTTATCACTTCAGAGCTCAATCCTCTGACTGCTGCTCAAACCTGAGTGAGCTTCCTCTATGCACATACATGACTTTTATTACAACAAAGACTGAAGAATTTTCTTTCTGTAATAGAAGGAAATTATACAGCTTCATACAAACAAGTTAATCTAGCAAACTTCTATTTCTGAGCAGTTGTAAATTTCATGCTGTGTTGTTGTTTCCATAATTTTGAAGAGAAAGTATGTAGGTGTCACAGACAATATTCAATGTTTTGATGCTTAGCTTAAAATTTTCTGTGAAGCACCTATGTAATTATTCAACACAAAACAATTAAGCCAGAGCAGTTGCAGTGATGTCTTGTGTCATGCCACTCATTATTATTACTTTGTGGCAGAATTTCCAATTTCTCAACAAATTAATAATTATGAAGTTTAGCCCCTAACATAAAAATTGTCTGATACTAAAAAGACCCATTTACACAGAATTGTGCATTGCATGTATAATACATGTAGTAAAGCCTGCTTAGGTCTGCCATAATCTTGTTAATAGCAACCAACTATAGAGTGACCCAGAAGCCACTACCATTTTAAACATTTATTACCCAAAAACTATAAAATACAAAGTTCTTGTAAATTTTGATTGAAAGAAAATACTGAGAGTCCTTGATACTAGCTAACTATAACAAGGCTTACATATTCATGCAATAACATACTAGAGAAACCCCTAAAGGGGGCTAAATACACTGGAAGAGAGAGCAGTCATTGTGGATTGCTATTTGAAAACCAATGGATCATTAATTAGAGTAAGGGGGAGCTTCACGAGAAGATTTACATGTGCCCATCTAAAGCCTGTATTCTTGCTTTGGTAGCAAAGTTTAAATATACAAGATCTGTTACTGACAATGTTCAAACTAGAAGACTAAAGTCATCCTGCAGTGAAGAATTTCATTCTTAGGTGGCACTCTTTGACCTCCTTGATTGCCAGGTTCAACTCTTCTCACTTTTTTCTTTGGGCATAATAAGAAGATAAAGTTCCTGTAAATATTCCAAACACTCTACTAACAACAAAATATAATTGAATAATTTTGCAACATTTTACCTGATAGTCTGGGAAGTGTAGTGAAAAAAAACAGTGAAGTATTCATCTATGCAGGGATAATAATAGGAGACATTTGAAGGAAATCATTTTTGAGTGAAAAGTCCCAGTATTCTAACATTGACAATTTACTACAACTTTCTATAATTTATGTTTCCAATCGTAAAATGACTTTAGGGCCTTCATAAATAACCTACTAAATAAGTCAATTATCCATTCAGCAAAACTTGGGGCAAGTGATTTTATGGTGTTTGAGTTGGAAGCATGAATACCAGAAACATGGCCATCTGAAAAAATACCATGAATTAAGCATTTAGCAGTTTACAGAATTCTTGAGATGTTATTGTGAATATTTCTGTTAAGATCCTTGGACTTAGGTAAGATGATTTTTCACCAAAAAAATAATTCAAAGTTTACTGCAAGAATTATTTGCAAATTATTCTGTCAAATCAGTAAATAGTTTTGAGAATGGCATTACTGACCTTCAGTTTCTAATTTTACTGAAGAATCATAAGTATCAAAGGATGAGATTTCTTGAGGAAAATGAAGAATATGAATGATAAAGGTTATTTGTAAATATATGCATTGAAATACCAATTGACTTTTACATTGATCTAGTGACAAACTATGGGAGCTGTGATAGAGGAAAGAAAAACTACAAGTCTGAATCATTATCTTCATTCTGGGTGCTGTAAGTTATTTGCAGCAAGACCATGAAAAGCTCTATTAATTTTGTAAGAATTGTGGCTAGGTTCTTTAAATTTTTAACTTTTCAGCATATCAGAAAATGTTGCCCTTTACGAGTGATGATTAGTTCTGCTACGAAAGCTCTTGGTTAATTAAACTAATTTTTTTTCTTTCCATTTTTTAATGATGGTATAAATACAGAAGAAATTGAAAAGTTTCAAGTGATTGTTAGCATGGTTATTGGTTTTTATGTTTTCATTAACTTGATTAGACTACATGAATTTTTCAATGTGCTTCTTTAGATGTGAACATTGTACTCATCAGATTGGCACCTTGAGACTGCAAACGTGTGCACTGATGTGAAATGTAGGAATAAATTATTTAAATTATTGATTTTGTGAGCCCTGAGGGGAACTTAGGATAGGCAATAGAATTAGTTTAGTTCTTGGTTTAGTAGGTAACCAAGCTACAGATGGGCACTCATGACTCCTCTCTTTTCTGCCCACTAGTAGCACTGTGAAAGTATCATAGTTTTTACCTCTTCCTTCCTAGATATTTCTTCTTTGACTGTTCTCCTCTCAATTTTTAACTTGGTGTTTCTATATGCAGGGTATCATGTGTGTGAACACACCTTGTGCATTATCCCCATTTCTACAGTCCATACTAAATGGTCTCTTCTTTTTTGGTGCCACATATTCTAAGTTACTGAAGCACTGCAATCCATACCATTACCATCATGACCACTACTACTACTACTATTACTTCTGCTACTTCTGTTAGTTTAACTTATCTATGTTCACTAGTTTGAAATGAAAGAGTAAGAAAATAAAAATCAAACTGTGAAACATGATCAACATTCAATGATCTGTATTTCAAAAATATCCCTGATAATTTTTGGGATCAGACACCTGTCTAAAAATCTCTAAAAACCCAAAGTCACATAAATGTTTGACAATATCTATATTTTGTTATGTGATGAGATTTGATGGAAAATCTGTATGTGAGCAACATAAGTTAAAATATTTGTTTCATTTTGTGTTGAATCAGTATTTATTTGTTTCATAAAGATTTTATGTATCAAATTATTCCATCAGGTTTCATCATTACATGCATATCTACCAATATTTTGCTAAAATAGTGATTTTCAGTAATTGGAATGAGTTCTCTCCTGATGAGGTTTGCATTTTTGAGGGCTTACCGTATTTTTGACTTCAATATTTTTTGTGTATAATTTTCTGTTCACATTTTGCCAAACAAAGGTGTAGTATGAACACCATTTATTCAATTTGATCCCTTCTGTATTACATTGCATATGGCTAGACTGTTTGCTGAGTGTTATGAAGTGCAGAATGGCTACACTCCCAATAAGGAAATACTTCATTATCAATTTACTCATGCAAGTTCATCGCTGTAAATGTAATTGGCTGACTATCGTTTGCTTACATCACGATTGACGTTATAGGGGTTTGGAATGCCCTGAAGGAACTGTACATCTCTTAGGCTTCAATTTATGATAAAGTTAGTAGTATTATATTATTGAGACAAAGATTTATGTACTGCAGCTCATTTTCTAGTAACTCAAATTATTTGCTCATCTTAAAAGCTATAAGAGTCCAAAGGACCTTCTTTAGAATGTTTCAAGCTCTTGCTATCCCTCTAGCCCTGACATGAAGTACATAAGTCTTACTAAATTTGATGAGTGTGAGATATTGTTGCACTTTGTTTTACTCATTTCAATTTAAATGTGGTATTGATATTGCAATGACTTAGGCTTTAATGCATTCATTTCCTTCAATGATGCCATTTTGCAAGAGGTAAAATGACCCACCAGTAGGTCACGTTGCAGGAAACGGGTTAATTTAGGTGGTTTCTTTCTTAGAAGCTACATTTCACTTGAATGCCTAAACTTATACAAAAATTCATGTATAAAAAATGGTTTCACACCTAAAAAATATTTTGTTTACTAATCATTCATTTGCAGAAACATACATTTCAAGTAGTTGTTAGTGCCATTTTATATAAGATTGATTGTATTTAGAATATTTTCCACAATTCATGTTTGCTTTTCTTAGCAGGTTTCCTTATTTTTGTAGCTTCTAAGTTACACTACATGCCCTATATACCATCCATGGAAAAACTTGCAGATTTTAACTTAGTTTGTAATTGTTTGTGTTTTCATCCTGGAGCAGTTTTTGTTTTATAAAATCATTAATGTTGAACAGTACTTAAATTTCAAGCTGTAGTAGAAAAAGCTTTGATATACAAACATTAGGTTATGCACTTATATCCTATCAAGTTGAAGTAGACAGCTTTTCTTTTAATTATGTGACTTGTATTTCAGGTACTGAAAAGATATGGATAGTAGCACATTAGTATGAACCTCAACCCCACAAGTTCTGGCACTCCTGCTGAATCCAGTCACCAGCCACTGTCATTTGACACCTTGAATTCTTCTCTGGATGACCTTGGTTAGTTGGGTTTTGTTTTAGAAAGTTATAATTGTACATATATTTCTTTGGAGATTATTCATAACAACTGTGGGATGGCTACATTGGTGTAATCTTTCTGTCTTCTAAAGTTATTTTTTATTAACAGTCTTGCATTTATGCATTTCTAGTTCAGTACCTACTCCAAAGGGTGCCTGTGCTAATGTGTCTTCCCTTGTTGGTCTATTGCCAACTCATAAACATTACGCTCATCAAAACCTTGCTAGAGTTGGGTGTCATTTTCTTTACACATGCACTATTTCCATTTCACTCTGCCTGATCTTATTTTCTTGTTGCATTTTTGGAGGCTTGCCTATCCAAAGTTATTTCAAGTACTACATTGAGTACACACTTGTTTTTCAACACTAATTAGTTAACAAAACTTTCTTACATATTTCTATGCTACACTTTAAAGCAGAATGTAATTTGAGCTTAATTAATTCTTTGTTCTCAGTAAGATTTTTCAAAAATGAGCTTCTAAGTCCTTAGAAATCACTATGCACCTGCTGTAAATTACAGGTCTGTGTGTTTCCAATGAACAACCAACCTCTCTTCTCATTCATTAAAGTTGAAATCGTGAGCCCTTGGCTTGGGCTCAACTGCTAAAATTACACCCTGCTTTGTAAAATAAAGGTCTGTTGCATCTTAAATTCTAAAAGAGCTGATTGTTTTCACGAGTGTTATGCTTATGTTCACCCTTTTTTTTCATGGAAAATTAATTGTGCAGTATGGAGTTAATTGAAATCATTTACAGTATAAATAAATATTTGTTTTAAGTTACTTCAGTGCTTCCTGATAACTTTAACTTAACTTTCATCTGCTCATCACTGAATTTGAAAGTTGAACTTAAGTGTCATCCATTAATGCATGCTTATTTTTCAGTAAATTTGTTATCTTTTAGGAACTAGTTGTTAGTAGGTTGTTGGTCATTCCTATCAGGAATAAAATCTGTAGGAAATGTATTGTGTCCAGTTACTGAAATAAGTGCTACCTCCTCAAATGGTATGGCAAGAAGTCATGGGATACTATAAACTGAAATTAAATGACAAATTAGTGTTATATTACTTTGACATATCATGTATAAGTTATTGAAATAAATAATTTAGAGGCACTACCTATATAATCAATGAAACCTCCATAGTCACCACTTTTTGCTACCATTATTGTTGTTTGGTATTATTACAGAGTACCCGAAAAAATAATGCAGTGCATTAAATTAATAGGGTAAATATGAAAAATAGGCAATACCTAATTTCTTTTTTATCCTTTGTATAGAGTTTCATTTCCTAAAATCATGAAAGTTGTGTTGTGTTAATAGAATGGTAGGATTTTAAAATAAACTGAAAATTTTAGAGCAATGATTGAGTGTGTTGATTTAGAGCCTAAGTGCTTCAATGTAGTATTCTTGATGACCTAATTGCTTCATGAATGTATTTTTGGTTAGTACTGGCATGCTAATTTAGATTGAGCTTAGAAACTTTTTAACTCCATAAAAAATGAAAGGAATCTTCATAAAAATTGACACCTAGATAGCACAAGAGCAGTGAAAGGAAGAGTGATTCATTCACACTTGTTTATACATTGCTGTTAGTCACTAGCTGTGGTGTGTAAATACTTCAAACAGGCCAAGTTTTCAAAGAGTCCTGGCTATCAGAATCGAGCAACTATGATTCGATACTAGTCTATGTATACCTAGCATACTATTCATTTATCTAACATTACTTGCTCTAGAATTTTTGATGTGAATGCTAATGTTTTGATACCTCATCATGTTGGTTTCCTCAGCTCAGCCTGGTGACCAAATCATTGGACGAAAACTACGCTAAAACTTCTACCTATATCAAGTTCACTTTTCTTTGCATGTTCGAATAGTGGAGTTTCTACGTGGGCATAGGGTTAACATTTATATTAGTTAATGAATAGAAATAGTGTGGGGGAAAATCGCATGAGGTTTTGCTGCAATAGCAATGGCCGTCTGTTTAATAACCCATTCTCTTAAGTAAAATTCTTTCAGGGCGTGGGATAGGTAATTGGGTTAGGTTAGGATTGCAGGGGTCGGCAAAGCGGTCGATATCGACCCCTGGGGGCCGAGGACAGAACTCAAGGGTTTGATAAATTTATGGGGGTCGGAAGGGGGCCGATTAAAGAAGAAGAATGAATTAGACTTTTCAAGACCTTGGATACAAATGCATTTTTTGTAGAAAAATTGGAAATTTGGTCAAATTTCAATCGACGGGTATAAAAGTTCGCCCACCCCTGGATTATTGTATGCAATGGTGACAGGCGTTCTCAGGAGAACACTGTTAAGTTACTTCAGCAGTAGATAAAACTTTGGGACTTGTACATTTTGTGCTCCCTTTGCTTCTTTCCATTTTCAAGCCTTCTTTGCTGATTATTCTTTATATTCTCTTCCACTTCCCTCTTGCTTTTCTGTTTCTATGCGCAAGGAATTCAGTATGGAACCACACCTGTGCATAGAATCCACACTCTCTTAAGTCCTTACTAAATGGTCCCTTCTTTTTGCTTTTTGGATCACATTTCATGTGGGTAGGGAGCTCTAAACGAACTAGTAATCTAATCTAATCATAAGTAATTATGAGAACTTGTGCAGGTAATGACATTTAAGAACATTGTGTGTTGCAGGCCTGCTGAGTCGTGTTACTGAGAGCCGCCAGCAATACCTGCACGAGAAGGAGCAGTTCCTGGGGCGCTTGGAGGCTCTCAGTCTGGCAGACTCCAACAAGCTGAAGCCGTCAGCTGCTACGATGCCCTGCCCTCCTTGCCTGCCCACCGTCGACCAGAGCTCCTCAGCTTCTGGTTTTGGCTCCTCACTCTCGTCCTGCTATCAGTCTTCCTCGAAAACCGAAGCTGAGAGACAAAATTCCTTCTTTCCTAGAATACCATGTAAATTTCTATCGAGTTTCTCCACGTCTCCTAACGGTAATGACTCAAACAATACTAGTAGCACTGAGAAAGAAAACACATTGTTTTCAGGATTTAAAACCCTAACAGTAACTTCTAATTTTTTGTCTTCTTTTAAAAGTGATTACAGCTTGCCAGGTCACTTGTCCAGCTCAGCCAAGACGCGACATTCGTTCCCAAGTGGTGCTCATGATCAGGGAAAAGTGTTGCAAAAAGACAACATCCGAAATTTTATTAGAAGAAGGAGATTAAGAACTCACCCCTATGAGAATAGTGAAAGGTATTCTGCTTTGTTTGAAATGTGCGTCAATGACTCAGTGAAAGGGAACACGATGACGGGCTGCTATAGGCTTCGCACCGCCAGTCTGAGCAGCGGCGTCTGTGGCAAGGTTAAGCAGCGACCTCCAGGCTCCTTGCGAGGGCTGGCAGTGCCAGATCATGCTGCTCTCGGGGCGCCTTCTCCAGGCCTGGGTGTCCGCTCCCGCAGCATGGAGGATTTGTCTGCTGCTGATGTGAGCCACACTGCCGAGCTGCACGCCGCTGTGCTGCGCACCAGGGAGGTGGACAACGTCTCGAAGGCCATCCAACAAATGTGCGTCCAAGACAGTGGATGAAGACCCTTCAGTCGTAGTTACCTCATCATATAAGTTTCGTGTCTCTTCTCTCAGACTCTATAGATAACAAACTAGAAAGGCGTTGTTCATGTTTCAGTATTTTTCTTCAATAACTGACTGTGTGGCATGGCCCTGGTCATAATTTGCTGACGTTTATTAGCAATCTCTGAGTACGTAGTGTACTTATCGTGAAGTTGTAGGAAATGTTGGAAGTGTCTCGTATTGAATTGAATGATAGTCTTTGCTTCTTGGTGGCTGTTGGTGCGGTGAACGTAAATCCTCAACATGACCCATCATTTCGTGGAACCAGTAGACGTGGCTGTGTGTTTTGTGCTCGTAAGATTAGTCGTAAGTGAGACTTTTACTGTCTACTTTTCTTGCAAAAGTGCCGCGAGACGCGACTCTGACTTTTGACTCCCTGCGTACTAGACAAGGAGTCGATCAAGCGTGGCATTCTCTTTACTCACTTGATGTGATTGCGTGGGCAGTATCTGAGTAGTTTGTTTTAGCGAACGTAATCTAACTGTGCACGCGCCAGTCATTCCATTTTTTATGTCATGTTTGTCATATTAAAACGAAGCCTGCGTAATTAAGCAGCCTTTTCGTGCTTATTTTCACGACTTCCAGTTAATTTTAATCGTCTTGCGGTCGCAAGATTTCGATTTTCTTATTTGTTCGCCGTCACTCATGCACTGACACGAAATATTTTTCCTTTCCTATTAAACTCTGCACAATTCTGCGTGGCTTATTTCAACTTGTGATCCATTTGATCGCAATTCCTTGTTTTGTATTACTGAGTCGTTCGAGGTTTTAATTATGTCTAGCATTCGCGATTCAGGTGTGTTAGTATTTTCTTTCAAGTTTGGATTTATGATAAGTACTTGTTATTTGAATGTCTTCGGCTTGTTATCATCTATTGTTTTAGTTGGTCCTAATTTAATGATGAAATTTTGCTGAGCAATCACTCGTTTTGTTGTAAGTTTTGTGTTTGTTGTATATATCATTTGGTTTCTACTTACACTTACTGTGTAAGCTTACATGCCTTAACCACTTCTACTTGCGTTGAGGTATTTCGTTCTGTGTTCTTGCTAAGCGATTGTTTGGGATTTTCGTATATTAACTTTAAAAGGACTTCAATCATTTTCGATTGGCATTAAAAATAATATTTTTGTTTTGAATTCATGGTTTTGTTCAAAATTAGGGTGAATATGTACATAAGTGCATAGAATAAGAACGACTGTATTCGCAATATTTTGTTCGTCTATAAAGTAAGCTGGTACTTGAAGGGTGAAGGTTATAAGCTTCATGATTCACATGAACTCCATCTCGTGTGTTGCTTGCCTGAACCTGCGCCAGTACATTTTCTGAGCTTTTGTCTGCAATTTTTGTAACTATTTGTAAGTTACACTCTCAATACGTTAAGAATTACCATTTGCTTCCTTTTCTTTGCTCATGCCACGCCAAACTTGATCAAACTCACATAAAATATGTGGTTGCCATTTCTATTCTAGGACTAGCCTCGTCAAGATTTGTCTCATTGAAATTCCTTTCACCATTTGTTGTACTTAGTGTATTTACTTTTTTCTACGATATGAAAGAGTCAGGGCACCGGAACAAACTTAGTCATCCTTACGAGTTGGCCCGAAAGGAGTTTTGTCTTCCGCGAAATGATGAATGAGAGACTGAGAACTGTTCTAAGAAGCAAAGTGTTTTCTCTCAGATTCAGCAGAGTTGGTTGTGCAAACTGTCATTGCTTAAGTTGTAGTTATGTAGAGAATATTTGACTTGCGCTTATGTTGTCGTGGCATGTGGCCGATGTGATATTCTGGTGAGGTTTTAGCTTTAGAAGAATCGCGTTTGCTGCTCTCTTTATTCTTTTTTCATTTTCCGGTGCGTGGTCATTTGTGTCTAAGTATTCCTTCTCAGTCAAAAAAATAAATAAATGAATACTACATCTCTCTCTCGACGAGTCGAGTGTTACTCAGCGATCTTGCCTACATTGTATCGCTGCCTGCCTTTGAATTTACTGTCCGAATATTACCCTACCTAGATCATTCACTCGACGTAAGGTCTTACATTTATTCGTGATGCCCTCCACCTCCTTTTGAATTCTATAATTAATTTTCATAATTTTTCCTTCAAATCAGTGAATCGACCAACAAATCCGAGTATGAGAAACTCATTGATGTTGAATCTTGTTTGCTGTCATTTAGTCATTCAAATCTGAGTTCAGCTTGAAGCGTGCTGGCATTCATATACATCGCATCGCGCTTCAGTACGTTAATTTGGATGACGTCATTACCCATCCTCGCCCCTGCCACCCCTGTGCACAGAACTTGTACTATAAACATAGGAGCTGTCATGTTCCTCGAAATGTACGGAGTGATTTACTACTTCAGTTGGTTGTGTTTCCAGATATGCGTTAGTGAAGCTTTTTGAACCATAATATTTTCTTTGCCATATTGCTTCCTGATTTTATTACAGTTTATCAACAATTAGCTCTAACTTTACAAACTTTGAAATCTAATAGTGATCATATTATTGAACCAATGATGCGAGTATAGGTTGTTTGGCATCGAATTGAAGTAGCACATTCGTTTTGGCAAGATGTGTGTTGTGCCGACGTTCAATGCGAGGGCGGCTGGCAGCGTTCGGACTAGACATGAACAACCCTTCGCGGTGATAAGACCCAGACTCTTCAATTCTCTGCCTAAAGATCTGAGAGAATTCGATGGTTCCCTGGATGTCTTCAAGAAGAAGCTGGATAACTTCCTACATACTATCCCTTATAGGCCTCCATTGCCTCACTAGCATCAAACAGCAGAGGAAAACGGTCTCATTCAACAGCTCGCGGATAAGCGAAGGCACACCATGTACGGAAAGCGGCGGCACCTCAGTGTGGCCTGGGCTTGAAGTCCCAAACGTCGTCAAGGTGTTCAAGGTTGATTTATCCGATTTCTTATGTTAGTGGATAGTTTTGGCATTTGGTATACTTATATTTTGCGTTGTGCTATCTATCAACTTGGTGGCAAAAAGTTTCGTTTTAATATCTCAATTAGCTAGGTCTCATTTTCCCTCATTTCTCGCACTGCTGACTTGGTTTTATTTCTGAGTTAAACTAGAAGTTGAAAGTGTTCATTTTGCAATTGAAGACGTGAAATCAAATATGAAGTTTAATTCTAATCACTAAATGTAGGTAGTTCAAAACGTCAAATCTTCGAATTGTTTCGAGCTTAGTTTTCATGTAGCCTCATTTGTTCATTGTCTGTGCTCCCGACCATTTCACAAAAACTTAATTCGAAATGGAAAAAATTGTGGGATTAGCTCTAATCGGAAAAAAAACGCGCGAAATGGAAGGAAATCTTTTCGCAGCTACATTAGTACGTTAGTATTATGTTTTAGTTCAGCTCATCTTGGGGACTCTGCGACCCTCGAGCGATAGGTGGAATTCCTGAGCTATTCTTTCAATTTTGAATTGCATAAAAAATTATCATGTAAACCGAATGTGAACTTTAGGCTGAAAAAGTATACGCTGAAACCGAAAATGAACCCAGACCTTAATTTTAAAGGCAAGTAAGCAAAATAAAATAAACCTTGAAGACCACTACGGGGAAGTTACTTAAATCTAATGTATCTCAATCGAGCTTTACTGCCAAGATCGTATGAAATGGATGCGGTGGTAAAATTGAAGAAATAATATTTATAATCATAGTAGTATTATGTTCTTTCACAAGAAACTCGCGTGGCATTGCGTTGCCTGATTCCCTTCTATGATTTTCAAATTTATATTCGCTGCCTCTCGGCATAAGCATGTACTTCACTGCTTTCAACGCTTGTCGGCGCGCAGAATAAGAAGCCGCGGTTATCGGTTGAGTGTGCTACACCGCGGAGATTACAAAGGCACTTTTGGCTGAAAAATGACTAGGATACAGCAGTGTTACGGCAAGTCTCATTTGGGTGTGATAAGAATACAGACTACGGACTTGCCGGATTGTTCTTAGTGTCTGAGACTTGTGTTTCTGATCCTTAGCTTCGAACTTAAGTGGTTGCTCTCCCGGGGCTAGAAGAACTCGATGACGACGAACACGACCGTCCAAATAGTTACACAATTTACCCAAATATGACGGTGCCAAAAATTTTGTTATTATCTCAGACAAACTTGCGATTGATGTGATGAACTGTGCTTCATTGCGTTCAAACTCACTTTCCCCAAATTTGTATTCTTTTCAAACTTGTGCCCTTTTCACTGGATTTTTATTAAAAATTCAATTCCTGAGTCCGTATTCAATTCCTGTGAAAAAATACAATTGCGTTTTATCAACTCGTTTGCCTCTGATACGGGAAATTTGAATAAAAGGCTAGAATACACTTACTTTATATTAAAAGTTTTAGTTACATCCAAATCGTCTTACGTTATATCAACTTGACTGGCCGTGTCGTGTTGAATTAAGCTTTACAACTTAACTAGAAGTCGCACCCTGCCAGAACGGCGGGACAAATGATGTTACTTTATTGAGATGTCCTTTTATTTACGGTAAATCAGACGTGAAATAGCGTTATTTGCAGCATCACTGGTACGGACTGCTTCTTTGGCAGTCTCGCTATTAGTTTATGGCCAAGAATACGAACTCGGGAATTTTCTCTTATCTAAATCCGTTAAAGCGTGACGGACGAACGGACCAGACAAGCAACACTAGGCTATTATTTATAGAAGGTGTCTCAAAAAAATGTATACCACACTTTTAAGTGCTGATGAAATGGACCCCAGTGTACCGATATTATCATACTTGGTCTCATTGGATGCAGAAGTTTATTCTGTATCTCACCATTTCAGAAATTTTGCAAATTAAAGAAAGCTCTACATCTGGAAAAAGTCGTTTCTTCGGCACGTAATTTTTGGGTTTTCTTGAAGTATTTCTGAAACCATACTAATATTTTCTTCAGTTTTAACACTTATTTTTCTTCCACTTCTTTCCTTTTTCAAACAAATTGAGCACAGTTCCTTTTTCATCGAATCTGCGTGCAGTACGGTACAATGTTGATTTAGTTAGAGACCCTCTTCCACGAAAAAATTCTGAAAATTGCTGGCACTCTCGTTGGTAGCTTTTTGTTCGGTTGTAGCTCTCAACTCGAAAATTCGCTGCTCCCTTGTTAGTTGCATCTTGGAGGGATTGGATTAAGCTTGAGTAACAGCATTTTCGAACATATTACAATAAATAAGATCCAGTATCATATCTAGTTATTCTTAAAATTTATTTTTCATTATAAATTAGTGTCCTCGGATCCCGGACAAAAAGCATTTCGAATTGTCATCGCATCAATGTTTTCCAAAGGCAAAAGTTTTTTAATTTGCAAAAACTTCTGCAGTGGTGTGATACAGAATAAATTTCTGCATCCAATGAGACAAAGTATGATAAAATCAGTTCATTGAGGTCCATTTTTTCAGCACTTAAGAGTGAGGTAGATATTTTTTTGGGACACCCTGTATAGTAGGATTTTAACTCTGTGAGCCTGACGAAAAGTCATTAGGTAGTGTCACTTCTCATCCATTTCCATATTATTTCGTCACGTATCATCATTGTAAAAACAAGTGATATTGTCCCTCTCGCCTGTATCTCTGATACGTGGCCAGCGATTTACAGCAAATGTCCCGGTCAGCCATTGGAGACTGCTTTTCATCGATGTCAGGGTCTCTTCCGTGGGACGTCTAACTTCAAAATTAAGAGCATTTTTCTCTTCCATCTCATTGCTTGATGGCAGCTCAACTCAGTATGTTAGCATTGACTGTCTGCTGTTTTGTTTGGTCTCTTCAGCGCTATTTCGTAGAGATGCCCATTTTTGAATTTTTTTAATTGTTGGGTGCTATTTTACATTGTTTGTAAACCTGAGAAATCAGGCTTTTCGAAAATTACAGTGCGGCAAAATTTAAACTATTTTCTCCTATTAGTCTTATATCTTCAGCGAAGAGTTATAAAGTCCCTGGTTTCTTTGGTTTCGTTTTGAAAGAGCTTTATACCTGAGACTCGACCTGAGCCGTGCTTGGCTGCTGTTTGGATGTATCTCGGGAAAATTTCTGAACGGAAAAATGCGCATCCGTTCTGATGCGCTCTTGAAGATTCTTGAAGAATCTGAGATTGAATATTTTATTGCATATCAGCAAAATTGTCAGTGATTGGTAAATGTCGGTCTGAGGATCGACAAGTAGGTTTAGCTCCGGTCGGTGATAAAAAGTTGAAGAATTATGCTTCAATTAATTCTCGGACAATTTTGCCATTCGCAAACTTGATGGTTTTAGTTATTTCCAACCTATCCCCAGGGAGAGAAGGCGAAATGGATGTGCTGTAACATATCTTGACGTGATATTCTGGGGATAAATTTGTACGTTTCCTGAGCCCTGTTGCGGAAGGTATATGTCAACGATATTATCCCCCTCAGGGGGCATAGGATAGGCCATAGGCAATAG